>OMKZ01014781.1:27191-48494 GCA_900302535.1 Neoniphon sammara | reverse complement strand
CGAGCTGGTGCCCTCAGACCTAATATTCTGCCTGATGCAGTTTGACCACAACGCTGGCCAGTCTCGAACCAGCCTCTCCCACTCTTCCCATTCATCCCATTCCTCCAGCAAAAAGAGCTCCTCCGTCCACTCTATCCCAACCACCAACCGCACCAACCGCGCCAAAAGCAGGGACTCACGAGACAAACAAAAGTATGTGCCCCTCTAAAGCTGTCTGACTGTCTATGTCCGTGAAACAGTGCCTGCCAACAATTACTGTTGTCCTGTGTGTCCTTTTGCTGAGTCCAGACAGACTGTAACACGTCTTGCTGTGGCTGTGTGTGTTTGTTAGAATGAATGTGTATGTGTGTGTTACTTTGAGCTGTCCATCCATTTGTATAGAGTCTCCTTTGTGGCTCAAATGTAACATCATGACTACCAGCGCTTCTCTCACTCGAATAAGATATGGATCGGGTCGCAATTCAGCAACACCATATAGATTTAAGTGCACTCTGTCCCTTTGAGAGGAAAGGATAAACATTTTTCCTTTTAAAAACTTCCTTTTCTATGTCTCTCAGCCACGGAGATTTTTTTCCCCTGATGTTTCAAAAGCAACATTATGACCTCCAGAATTTCTCTCACTTTAACAATATATGCATTGTGTGACCTGAACCAACACAATATACAGTACAATACAGCACAATCTAACCTTTCCCTCCCCTAGAGTAGAATTGGCAAACATTTCAAGGCTTTTAATTTTACTTACTCTGTGTGCTTGCTTGTGTTAACATCTTCCTCCTGTTGTCGTGGTCACTGGGTCGGTCTGTAGCTCAGAATTTTACCATTCCAAATTTTTCTGTTGAGACATTAAATTAAAGCTGAACCATGTTATACTTGAACTGCACTTTATTTATTATACATATTATATATCATAGTGAAAGGAATAGTTCACCCAAAAATGAAACTTTTGCCATTACCTACTCACCCTCATGTCAGTTCAAACAGCAGTGAAGCGAGTTAGCTGGCACAGCTTCATTCTGCAAAACAACTGGAGTGAATCTCTTTAGAAGACAGGAAGGAAAGGAAAAAAAGGATCACAAAACTACTCCAAACAGCATAATCCAAATGTTAGATTGCAATGTGGGTCCAAAAGTCCATTATTTACCTCATTATCTCCTAGATTTTCCAGTAGCCAGCAGATGCTGTCTTCGCATGTTGTTGGAGCAGACTGGATTGACCTAACAAAGTGGTAAATACAAATGGGAGAGCTGAATTTTATAAAATGACTAAGATGCCAACATGTGACATGATCACATGTATTTTAACTTTTAGGTGCCATGCATAACTTTTAGCCAGTAAATGTGCTAAGATATCAATTACCAAATTGATGCGAATATTATCCACATTCTGTCATTGCAGTGCAAAGTACCTCTGTACCACTTAGTTTCTAAAATACTCTGCAGAAAAGTTATTTTTGTCAATTTTTTTCTTTCTGACTGAAAACTATTTGAAATACAAGTTGTATTTCATGGTTGTAAAATTGCGAAAAGTGCAAGGTGACGGGGAACACAGGCAGCAAGACTCTTCTACCAGATGGTTATAGGGTGATTTGAGCTCTGTGAGCACTGAACATGTAGGAGATAATGAGGTAACTATTGGAGTTTTGGACTTACCCTGCAGTCATTTAGTTTATGAACACTTGGATTATGATGTTTGTAGTAATAGTATAGTCATTTTTGCTCTTTTGAAAAACAATCATTTTTGGCTGAACTATTCCTTTAAAATCACTAAAATGAATTGTCTTAATAGTCCATATTATGTCACTTAGAATGAATAACTTCTATTAAATACTGAACTTCATTTCCTATTAAATGCCTTTTTTGATAGATCTCCTCTGACATTCAGTACATTTTTTAAAGTATATGTTGTGTACCAGTATGAATCATCATTTATAAAAAACATTTTGCTGCTAAAAAAGTACAAACTGCATCCATCACTAATAAAGCTCCGTCTGAAATTATAAATGTATTGTCTTCACATGTCAGTGTGACATTTCTATTCTATGGCATATTTTATTGAGTAATACTTTGTAAATAAGTTTTAGCAAACCTAACATAAATGTTGAGTTCATTTGTGAGCGACCTGTGATTACATTGGTACCAAGGAGTGAATATATTTACTGTCACCGACTAACTGTTCCTGTCTTTTGAAGCTTCAGTGTTATAATCACAGATACAAACTACTTGGTAACATTTTAGTGGATGAGCAGCAAAAAAATATTCTCTAATCTTGTTTCTGTGGGGAAATATTCACATGTTTGACACAAATTTTCTTTAAGTGTAGGTTCAAAAGTCAATGAGAATGTGTCACATTTTAACAGCTGCTGAATGAACACTACAGTCTTTCTATGGTTAGTAATCTATGTCCATGTGAACTGAAATAACTTATTTCTATCTGCATAAATTCATCTACATCCCACATTTTACAGAGATTCATTTATCTTCTACATGCCATTGCTAATTATTGTTTTGTGATGATTTCTAACACTCGGGATGCCAGCTGCATGCTGAAACATGGACAACATTACCTTCCAAATGCTTTGGCAGCAGGCATGGATACAATAGGCTGCTTCACTCTACCGTGTGCTGGAACGCTTAGATGGCCTCTAATACCACCTAAAGACTTCTTACATCTTTATTTTGTTTTTAATTGTTGGTAGCACACTCCTGTTTAACCTACTCTACATCCACATGCAATGAGCACATCTGCTGTTTTTATCCTTCTGATCATCATGCTGCACAGTTTTCGTTATTGACGGTCATATTAGTAGGATTGAAACATTTCCCATTTAGCTTACATTTAGTATACCACTTTCTTTTTCCAAAGTGCAACAAGGATGAATAGAGTGGGCCAAGGTATGGAAGTGAATGGCAATGCATGATGTTATATAATGCATCAAATACGGTTATGTCCTTGTTGAATGAAAGCTGAGTTCTTCGACTGTAGTTTAGTGTTTCTCATTACTGCATCAGGACCGCATGGTTATGACCTGTGCAGCATCTCCTGTTTTCTCATTGGTACGACTGCAGAATGTGTGATCCTAACTCAGTGGTTTGATGCTACTTCGGCTTATTCTCGATCAAGTGATTTTTGTTGTTACTGGCATATGTACTTATGTAGCACCACTGCCTTAAGCCATGTCTATGAAAATACATGTCTATGGACACTGCCAAGTGGATGAATCACTAATGGTTTAATGTGCCAGACTATCAATTTCCCTTCTGTAAGAAAATAAAGTTGCATCAAGCCAAAGCCTGAAGCCCCTCAAAAAAATCTAGTGTGAATCATGATTCAATTTATAGCTCCCTTATTAACTTCTAACTTGATCCAGTGAGGTATGAAAAAAAAGTTTTGGATGAATAAGTGACTTGCATGTTGCTGACCAACAAACCAGCATGTTTCAGTGGCAGTACGGTCCATGTGAAATGAACGTCTTTGGGCTTGAGATGATTCACACTACACAGGTGAAATTTGGGACATTGGGACATCAAGCGCAGCTTATTTGCTCTTATAAATCTTCTTTGGGGTATATTTTTTTATCGTGTCAGAATTTCTTGGCCACTAAAAACTCTAATTTTCATTTGAAATATACACCGTCTCCCAATGTTCAGTGTGCATTAAAACAGAAACCAACCAAAGCAAGGTGATGTGGAAATCTGATAACAGTGAAATTGTGATTGACCGTCCATGGACCATTAACTCTCTGATGTCCCTCCTCTTTGTCTCTATATGATTCTGGCTCTTTCTCAGAAAAGACATGGTTTACAGATGAGCCAGAGAATACCCACCTGAGGACCATACAGATCAAGCCTGTGAATAGTCTCACCGCCAACCAAGTCAATCAGTATAAATCCACAAGCAACATGATTCCACCCATCAGAGAAGTAGAGGATGAGTGCTGAGCTGCAGACCGCTGCCAACACTTGGACGCTTGGACTCCCAGTAGACTAATTCTGTAGGTTAGGACGGGAACGGGGACATTTTCTCATCTGCAAGCATTAAGCAAAGGATCAAATGTCAGTGACATGATGGGACAAACCACAACACAAACACTTTCCATATTCATCTGTAAAGTTGTTATACTACAGTAAGCTTCTGAGCATATTTAGGATCATAGGTGAAACATTCATGGAGACAATCATAGTCAGATGTCGCAATCACACAACCATTAGTTTGCACAGCTCAGCTTTAGTGGTGACCAGACTCCATGACTTTTTTTTCCCATTTTGGAGAATGAGGGTCACATGGAGGAAAACAGCAATGTAACTACCATTACACATAAGAGGTGATTATTATGATTAATGGATCAAGTTTTGCGATTGTAAGCATTGCCTTTTTAGCTATCAATGAACAACTACTGCATATATTTTACCCAGTGTTGCAGAGTTCTTCTGTACAGTATGTTCAAATGTGTATTTTACATCCAGCTGCAATCCCACCACAATGGCATTGTTAGTGACTGACTCTCAGTGATTCCTTTGCCATTCGGAGCTAATTCACAACATTTGTGACCGTTAAGATGGCCAGTATCCATGTCAACATGGCACCTGGCTCCAGCCTTATCTCTCCATTTATTTTTGTCTTATCTTTGCCTTTCTAAATTATGTTTGTTATAAATGTTTTCAAATTGTTGTTTGGTTGCAATGTCCAAAACCCCAGAAATCTTACTGAGTTTGAAAAAGAATATTAATATAAAGCTTTTAGAAACGGGCAGGACTTTTTCAACTAACAATGTCCTGTCAATAGCCAAATATGATAGAGCTGTTTTGATGGCGATATTATGATGCTACAAAAACTAATTGACTAATAACAGTAGCAGAGCTGTTAATTCACTTAGATGCCGCAGATAGCGAAGCCAGATGCTATGATATAGCATCATGCCATAGTCGAAACAATGTGAAAGCCACATATCGCATGAAGTGGGCATCTCTGAGTCCTCCTCTGGCTGTAAGCACTGCCCGACACAGGATTGTCTTGGAGGCCATCATGTGCTCGTATGTATGTACTCCATGACCAATCTTAATGCCATAATCAGCGATGATCATGCTTTATTTTATAAGATACTCCAAAAAACAGCTCTATCATAAAATGATTTTAGCTATTTAAACTGTATGTCATGCCAGCCTCTATTCTGTTGACATAATTTTGAGGTAAACTATCCTGCTGATCAATCCCATATCTCACATCCACGTACAATTTATGCACCTCTGTTGAAGCGCTGGTAATTTATGTTGGGGTTTTTAAGCAAATGAGAGCAGGATGCTCAGCCAAGAGTAGTTATTAATCACGTCTTATTGGAATAATAGAGTGTTGCTGTATTGGCGCTGTTGTCACTTTGTCTTCAGGAGTGATGAAGGAAAAGTCAAGGGAAGCAGCACACGCAATCCATAAGATTACTAATTCACAGAAGATACTTCGTGGTGTAGCCTAGGAGCCATGTTTGATGTAAAAAGAGAGTGAGAGGGTATGACATTTTTACTGGCACAGAGAACATCTAAGCCCTCCATCCCTCAGTGCCAGTAATGTGCCAGGCAGTGCCGAAGCCAAAGGAGGACTCCACAAGACCCACTGCTGCGAAAAGAGGCTTGTATTGTAGCTGCATTTAAGCAAAATGTTACATTTGCAGCGAGACTAGGAAATGTACTTTCCTCTTTACTTTTCCATCTTGCCAGCTCAGAGTCCATACTTCAAAAACTAGTCTTTGAATTTCTTTATTCAGCTGCAAAAATATATATATTTACAGGCAATGTAATTCCCTGGACATGACTAGAACTAGTGAATAATTTGATCAGAAGTCTTAAATTAATTTTTAAATGATTAATCAATAATAGGAGAGCCTAATAGCAATTCTTGTTTGATGACATACTTTCTGTACTCTTTAAAATCTGTAAAGCTTTATGTAAAATATTTCTTTCTAGTGTGTACTTATTTGACAGATAGCATCTGTGGGATTGAGAGGCGTTTGGCATTGCAGTCTAGTTTGTATTTTTTTGTGCAATTTTTTTTTAGCACATTGACTTGTGGATACAATGACAGTGCTAAGTTAATATTTCTGACTATGTCATAATACCCAATAATAAATACAGTATATTGTCTTGTACAAATAGGTTTGTAAATAACTTGTACATGATTTCATTTTGTATTTTCACAAATTAAAAGCTGATGTATTGTGTTCTACAGTATGTCATGTCTTTTTTAATTTTTTTACTAAATGGTAATAGTTATTCCTACTCAATCAAAAACAAAAGGACAAGATGTGAGTTTTACTGTACAGCAGCTTTAGACCACATCTTAGACGTTTGTTTACAGTCTGCCATGCAGCACAGAGGGACTAGTCTGTCCTATATAAAGCCTCCTCCTCTGACACAAGGCACTTTGTGATTGCTAGACAAATCATCTGACATGGGACACCTCGGTGCACCCTCTGGATAATGGCTGATAAAAACACTCTCCACATTCTCACCTTGGGGATGGACCGGGCCCATCATGTTGCTTATTAACGATTTAACACACCATGGCACTGCGGGAGGCTGTCAGCATGCCAATAATATTTACAGTCTGACACCTCGACACTACATAGGCAACTGGAGAGGCTGCTGATTGTACTGATCATCCTGCCAGAGGCCTTGTCCACCCCTAAGCAAACACATGTATAGTTGACATGTATAATTGTCACAAATAAATATTAACTTTAACGCATGAGTTATAAAAAGGGATATAATAAAAAAGAAGATAATGTGCACTGATGTGCATAATTAGTGTCAATGTACTGTATCAATGAGTGATAATTATTTCATTAAAAATCCGAACATCATGATCACATAAACCCCAAAATAATATAAGACACTGATTTGTTTGAAAAAAAAAATGAGGCTGCTGTCAGATTAGAGTTTTAGTTTTACAAACATCTCTCTGGGTTAGAAATAATCTCAACAGGCAGAGCCAAACCACAGTTTTTCCTGGCTAAGTAACAGTTGAAATCCAGTGAAACAGACAAGAGGTAGGAGAATAGCTAACATCATGAAGCCAAGCATTCTTGGTATACTAACAGCTCTGAAAAGCTCTGGTTCTTTGACTCCGCCCACAGACCAGTTTCTGCCTCCGAGAAATGTTAGTATAACTAAAACTTCAGTTTGCTCTGTGGTTTTTCCCAGTCACTACATATCACACACACACACACACACACTCACACTGATCCATGGTCCCTGCTCTGAAGACAACACTTCTGGAGTCGCACAGGCTTGGCTGGTGATAATAGTTTCCATGACAATGCAGCACTCCAAGTGCATCAATGCCAGTCTGGATAAACAGCGATCCTTTACCAAAACAAGGGGGTCATTACGGCAGCTTGTCAAATCAATGTTGAGAGTGTCCTGGCTGATTAAGGCGTCCCCTCTCAGTCCTGACACAGTGTCAATACTGGCTGGCCTGTGGCGGCACACTCCCATGATTGGGCTGAAATGCCTATCAGTCAGGCAGCTGAGCTGGACTAATGATTCCCTGTGCTGCCTATTAGAGGGACATGACAATTTAATCCTGTGGGCTAGGCAAGGAAAAAGTGACCTTGGTGCTTTATATTGAGGCTGAGGTAAATTGACAAGAGCAGATAAATCTTTACCTTGGGCTATTAACAGAATTAAAGAACAACAACAAAGGGAGAAGGTCCTCTCTCTTTTTTTTTGGTTCAGTCAGTCCTGTTCCTCCAAACCCGACTACAAATATTGCTCGAATGTGAAAGCAATAAGCTCAAAATAACCAAAAGACACCAGTGCAGCATGAACATTTCTGCTCGAAGCTTAACATTTCTACAATGTAGTTGTGTTAAAAACAACAAAGGGTCAAATTAAAGCCATAGGTTGGATTCTTCTCTGCTCTGCTGTCAGGGTGGAATATTGAATGTGGATATTGCTTGAAGCTCTGGGTTTTCAGATGTTCAAAGCCATCCTAGCATGGCCCCAGGGCATGGTATATTGCCTTAGACATCTATCTTAAGGCTATGAGAACATTGTCTACATGGTTGGAAAAAGGCCATGTGTTTACACAGATGTTTCAAGCTTTTAGTACACAGATATTGTGTGCCAAGCTGTACCGCCATCTTTTGTGCCAAGGGCCGTATACATTTTGCATTAGTTTACCCTTTGATACAGAAATGAGTGAGGGCAGGAGAGCTGGTAGACTTGCACGCAGGGTTTGAAACAAAGCAAAGGTTTCAATTGTGGCTGTTTCAAAATTTCTATGAATCCAACTTTAAATTGGGAAAAAACATTACCTTTCACAATTTCATCACTACAGCCTCATTTGTTCCTCTTATTATCGTGGCTGGGAGGTGACCCTTACACTGAGAACAATACTGCGCCTGTGAAAGTGTCCGTTCTGCCTCTCCATACTCCTAATGGTGAAACGGCAAACAAATGGCAAAAGATAAGCATTTCATCCCAGTTGTGAGGATACATCCTCGGCACTGGGAGGCAATTTGCCTGGGAGGCACAGTTGCTGCACTGACCCTTCATGTTCCTTGTAAAGGTCAACTTTTTCTTTTCTTTTGTTTCACTCCATGCATGCATAAATCAAAGCTCTTGGCTATTTCCATGTTTGAAGTGGGAAATACCATGCAAGAAATACAAAATATGAACAGTACGATCATAGAATATTGCGACATTCATACTACAAAAGTACCACCGGTAGATTAGTGCAAATGTTTTAATAAACAACAAGCTGGTGGCTCATTTGTAATGAAATAAATAGTTGAATTTGAGATGGCTGTGTTCATGACAACAGCATCTGTACAATGCCAAAATTCCCAGAAACAGTGACTGCAGATTTCCTATGGCTGTTGTCTTGTGTTATAATATTTGTACTGCTAAAACGCATTCTGTTTTGCCTCTGTGTTCAGAAATTAGCCATAACTGCAAACAGATGGCAGTATCCAACAACATTACTTCCCAGCCCAAGTTGTAAACATGATTTATAATTTGCAAGATATTATTTACCATGATTCATGTTTCTGTCAGTCGCACACTGGAGGTTAATAGAAATGCCAGCATGCTTGCTGATTTACTTAGTAAAATTTTCATCCCAAGGTTCAGGTTCATAAGATTGGAGTCAGAAAGAGTTACAGGATTCATGCATTATGTAGAAGAAGCTGACACGACCTTCAGCCATCACAGTCTTCTCTATATATTACACTGGGCTTGACCCCGCCAAGGCCAGGAGGAACATTTGATATATTTAACCACTATCGCCATTAAATTACTCACATTCTTTATGAGCTGAAGCCATTTTATATAGCTGGCAACATGAAAGCAATATAATTTTGATTAAAAGTGGTTTTACACTTTGTGTTTGCCTTTTACTGTGGGGTGAAGCCTTAGCAAAAAAAGGGGAGACATGCGTGAGTCAAAAGCAAACTAAATCAACAAATAAATGTGCTACACGGACCTTTTGATTTTTATGCCTCACAATATGGTTTAGCCATATGTGTCGGCCATATGTAGAAATAAAGAATAAAATCTGGTCCTGCTGTTTGATACAGAACATATCATAAAATGATAGGAAATAAAGTGCTGTTTTAGACTGCAAGGTCCATTTTAATATAATTGGCTTTAGAATTATTTATGACATTAATTGCCACATTATCGACTGGCTGTCAGCTCCTTGAACATGCAGTCCATTCTTCTTCACAAAGAGCGCTAGCTCAGCCTAAAGTAGACTGACAAGCTAATTATACCATCTTCCCTCTCAATGATAAATGTCGCTAATCTGAAACTAGCCCTGAAATAAGACTCTTTAGTCTCCTCAACCGCAAAAGTCTCTCACCCAAGCCAGGATCTTCAGATAGGGATGCTTTTCTCTCCTTCATTTCCTCCTAAATGAAGTTATCTTACAGAATTCCTTCAAGCCCTAAATCGACTTATTACCCTCCCCTGTATGGACATTACCGGGTGTCTTTGTCTTGTTAGACAATGTGTACTATATTGTTTCTGTTGCATACAGGCAGACATTTATTTACTGTGTCACTCAAAAGACTGAGTACAATGAACCCACTCTCTCTCAAAAAATGTACTGGTGAGTATGTTTTTATTTATTAATTTATTTTTATTTTTTTTTTAATCTAGCTCCAGTATCCAGGATTTTACCCTTCTGAGTGGTGGAAGGGCAAACATCTGTATATTTCTCTGTCACTCCACCAAAAATGCCTCATATAAATCTGTTTCCTTTTAATGATGCTGTTTACATATTCCGACTTCACTTAGGATGCATCCTGACAACAATGAGAGCTGACACATACCAAACTTGGTATGTCCCAAAGCCATCTTCAATGGCTGGGATGCTGTCAGCTCCACCTACATCAGCGGCAGTGTCTCAATGGTAGTGTGACACATGTCAGAAACTTTTAAATGTCTGCTCTTTTCAGCAGAGCGCCTCTGCAGCCCAGCAAGGGGAAGATGGCATTTTATGTGTATTAGCGTATGTATGACTGTACTCGGCAAAGAGAGAGCGGTCTTTCCTGTCAATATATTAGCATAGGAAAGAATGGAGCTTGTCCTCTATCATGCATTAGACGTGGTAATCAATCACTGCGGTTCAGTCTTCCAAATTGATAAACTCTCGTATATTATTGACACACAAGCGGCTGATAAATTACAGAAATTAATGACATAATTACTACATCAGTCGATCTCTGCTGGATTTCAACAGACTAGAAATTTTGGTTTGCGCTCTGATATTTGGACAGAAAAAGCCAGCTCTGGTGATTGCACATGCCTAGTGCAGCCAGACACACATCTGAACTTCGACCTCCTTTGATCAGCAGTTTTGGCAAGGCAATCCATCATGGTGCTCTTACTGTCAGAAGAGGTGCCTGGCTGCAGCTGTGTGTCACTGGCTAAGAGGGGCTGCTTAAAGGCAATCATGTCAACCTCCACGCGACTGCTCAGATTCCCAGATTGAAGGAGGACTTGACAGGGCCAGAAGAGTCAGCTGAAGACACTAGAGGGCTGTGTCTGATTGCTCTGTGGCCACAAAGTGATGGCTGATTTCATCCTCTCTGAACAAGTGGAATATTCCAACCGAATAAACTCAGAAATGTTGGAAATTCAACAAATGAGCGCCCAGTCTGGCTTGTCTGGTAAACCTTGGCCTTTTTCTTGAGATGCATAGTTATTCATTGTAGGCAAAAGCAGGGATGGATCGCTATGCAAACAAAACATGATATTCTCTTTCTGGTCGACATAGATACATTTCCCTCTCTGACCACCATACTGTTTATGCACTATAAAGGAAAGCAATTACCAGCAATCTAAAGCTCCCATGTAAGCTACTACATAAAGACAAGATATGAACATTTCTTCAAGTCTGACCTTCAAAAATTCTTTTTTCCTAAGGACAAACAGACAGCTTGAGTATTCCTTAATGAGATTACAGGTTAAACAGAATATGGGGCAGAGAGCTAAACTATTTTAAGCCTATGCAATTACTGAATATGATGTCTAAAACATTTTGATGTTTTTAGGCTTCTTTCCAGCACAACCTCACACAAACACAACCTAAAAACAACTAACCCAGTGGGGATATATTTTATGTCAAATTTAGTGGATTTGTGTGTTCTGCCGTGGGCAGGAAAATTTACTATATGTAGTGGCTGATATACGTATATTACAGATATATGGAATAAACCCTAAATTCTTGGAGACCTCCTGTGCAGCAGGTGAGAGCATCTATTTCACTCCGTCACTGTGGCCGTCATAAATCTTTGCACAGTGAATGCCACTTGTCAGATCCTTGCCAACGCGGCTGCACCCGTGGTGTAAATATGGCGAGCAGTGAGGTGCTGTTCCACCTCCGCCGCCAACGATCTCTTGACGGGGGAGCAGATAGGCACGTTCCCCGTCCCTTTTTACACAGAGTGCATTAACGGCAAAAAAACGGGCCTGACTTTCAGACAAAGAAGCTGAGTGATGGCTTGCTGACTGCAGCTCCGAGTGTGCAATAACATGATGTGAAAGGACATTGTCAGGAGCCGAGGAGACAGGCCCAGATTGTACATAGTGACAGAAAACAGAGATGAGGACAGAGATACTGGTGCCATATTAGTGGCCAGCATATTCAAACACCGTCCTTGAGTCTAAGCAAACTTGACATCACCTCCAATGGCTTCAAAGTGTTCACCCCCCCCTCCTCCGCTACCACCCGCCCCCTCTTCTGTCTGTAGCCAGCATTCCCCTCTGATGTGTCTCCAGACTCTGGTCTCTCTTATGTAGAGAGTTACCAGCAGGCCTGTTCTGTCAGGAGAGGAGGATAGGGGCGCCGGGGCCTGCGGATACCCTCAGTCAATCTACATTTGGCCGTCGTGGTGGGAAGTGTGCTCATTTTTTCCGATATCTGAGCTACTTGAGGTGATCCGAACACTGAAGTGTGAGGAGCTGTCACCTTGCATAAAGCTCTGCACCAGCGGAAGATGCATGGCTCCTGATATGCTAAGAGGGGGGAGGCAAAGGGGGATCTCTCTGTCCTGCTAGGCTATGAGGACACTGGGGACCCTATAAAGAGAGGGGGGGAATGTATTCTGCGGTGCTCGCCTGGGGACGAAGAGGTCGGCGGTGAAAGGAGGCGGCTCATCACCAGACCCCCCGCAGTGTCAGGACAGATTTATGCCGTTACCGGGCCAAACACGCGGGAGAAATGTTAATGCCATATCGAAATATCAACAAAGAGAAGCACTAACAGACAAATAGAGCGCTGCGAATTCCCTCAGTCTATTATCTACCTGGTGAAAGTCTTTGAACGGCCCTGTTTGTTTTAGCTAGGTTTATGTGTCTATTGGAAGAAGTGCTGCCGGTCTGCCCGGCGGCAGCGGGCACCACTGTGTGTACACTACAGGCCATTAACAGTTCACCTCACCATCTCCGCCGGGGCAGCAGCTGGGGAGAAAGCAGCGGCGGCTGCGGCGGTGGAGGATCACACCATCAGAGAAACATGGCCAGAGGCAAGGGAGGCTGGAGTATGCTGCGAGTAAAGTTGGCAGTTGTGCTGTTGTGTGTGATAAAGTGCAGCTCGCCATAAATACACTCTGGGGCTCCCTGCACAGCTGGCGACCCAGGTTACAGTTCGGAAAGATAGAGCACAGGAAAGGGACGGTGGGAGGAGGAGAGCGATGAGGGGAAACGCATACCTTGCCCCCGCACATCATCCGTCTGAGGTGGAACGGAGGATCATGGCCAAATCCATGGGAACGAGGAAGATGAGAGGAGGGTAATAAAATGCAATTGTGTCAGCGTATTGAGCATTCCAAGACTGTCTAAGCCTATAAAGAAAGAAGCGAGCACGCTTGTCTGACATTCATGTGAGAGTCTGTAGACAATTAAAGAGGCATTAGCGTGAAAGAATGGAAGCGATTTGGGCACTAACATTTTTTTTTTACATTTATTGCCTACAGATTGAAAAGAATATTCTGATGATTTAGCACAACAGTACAATAAAACTCTGCAGGTGCACGCCTGTGTTGTGCGTTTTTGAAAACTAGAGCATAGAATAGCAGAGGTTATCTTCCTGAGCATATATAAATCTTACATTCTAATAAAGCCCTGATTATGAAATATGGTGCATGGTGAAGTCAACACACAGGTGGATCAAACATAGTATCCATTACCTCATGCATGCAAAAAAACAAAAACAAAGATAATGCGAAGGTGAAGCAGTCAACAGATCTAACATACCGCCGATCTGTCAGGAATAAGCAATCATAGCGAATTTAATGAATACATTACAGCTACAATCAGCTTTTAGCCTTTCATGGGCCATCAATATGTCAGGGGTTGACACAGCCAAAGGATGTAATGCTTAGCATCAAGGTTATCTATCCACCATCTCTACAGGCTGTTCTTTCTCATTGTGTTTAGCACAGCAATCAACAAGGGTTGTATTAGTATGCAGAAATCAATTAGCGATGCAGTTCTACTTTTGTCATCGTCACTGACGGTTTAAGCAATACCTCAATCATAGAGAGCAGATACACTAACTCCTCACAGGCGTTTATAACCCTAACAAGATATGAATTATGACTTGATTTAGCTAAAATGCTGACAGTGATTTCATTTGTTTAGCGTGTTTAAACAGGAACACTGATAAATGTCAGTATTCATTCTTAGTTTATGAACTCTGTTAAAATACATAATCATTTAGCCATAAATAGTGCATGGATAATGAAACTATGAGGTCATTTTACATGTACATGGATGTTTGCTCAAGTGCAAAATGTTTGCTCCACTAAAATGTCCTAAATGTCAAAGATATGTACATATGGTAATTATCATAGTTACAGTACATGTGGTAACTGTCACTGTTATATAACAGTGGTGCATTTGTTGTGGCTGTTGTTGTGGCTGAAAAATCACAGTAATGATTATAGAGAATAGCAACTGTAGGTCCAAGCAAGTTAAAATGCATTGATTTGTGTGGAAGACAGAACTTTGGATGATATTTTAGGAAATGTTATTGATCCTTACACGTCTTCATCACTGGTGCTATACTGTTAAACAAAAAAATCTAGGAGATTAATTTAGAGAATATATCACTCACTTCCATTTTCATTTTGGCTGATATCCACCCCCGCTCTCAAAGGGAACATGGATGCTCTGCTGATAAAGTTATGCGGACATTTATTTTTCACTTCCAGTGATTTAGACTGTGCTTGTCACTGTGATTTAGAGGAGGCTGCAGTCCCTGTTCTGCTTATTGTGACCAAACAAGTTCAGTGCCCGCATGCTTTCAACTTCAGGCTTATTGATTAAAGTTTTAAATGGTCGCCATATTACCCAGGGACTTCTGGGAGATTAATTTGCGTCAATGTTCATCTGTAATTCATTAGCCATTTGGACAGCACAACCACACGGACTGTGTCTTGGGAGAACTGGCCATTTTTCACTCCGCGGAAGCTTGGGAGCAAACTAGATGCTACTAACAATAAACTACAGTGGATTTGATGTCCAGAGCGCTGTACAGAGCACTCAATACAAGACTGGAGATGACTTCCCATTAAGTTATTATGTCTCTGACGTTTGAATGTGCACCATAAATGTTTTGTAATGGCACTTTTCATTAGGTAAAATTTCTCCAATATCTAGAAAAAATGATTTATCAATCTAATCTCATGTTATAATAAAGTTCAGGTCTATATCTCTAACTGCTACATTATGTACACGTTTGTGATACTGCATATAACTACTTTAACATGTAAAGTAGTGATTTCAGGGAGTAAATTACATTAAATTACAGATTCAAGATGCAAAGTGTGTATGTGTACAGTAGAGGAAGTGGGTTTAAGCTTTGTTTAGCTCAAGAGCAGAACTTCACATAAAGCATAAGTTGATATTTGATGATATTTGTTTGCTAGAGACATATTAAAGTACCTAGTTTTCCTGTGAGAAAATAATAAAGCATATGACTGAATGTGAAAACCAAGCCGGCTGCATAAGAAGCCAAACTGTGTCCTGAGGCTTTGGGTCAGCAGTCAATTAAATTATCACACTAAATTGAAAGACTTTTAAAATCCCCTTACTGAATAATGGTTGTCAGACACTCTGTATCCTCCATGATGTTCTGTAAAAAGGTTGCAGCAATGGGATTAGGGCTTGATCCTCAGCTAGTGCTGTGCCCAGTCTAAAATGACTATCCTCTTATCTCAAGGCAACAGAGCTACATTATGTTATGTACCGACTTCGTCAAGATAGAATGGATGTCATTGAAATTAATTTAATCTTCCTTAAATTAGCTTCTGACTATGATCTCGCGCAGTCAGAATTTATGTCCTCCAGAATTCAATTTCCTCCGTGGTGTGATATGCCTTTATCAGTTGGTAACTATTCGGTGGCCTCCAATAATGAGAGCTGTCACAGAGACCAGAAACAGATAGTGTTTGATGGCGACCATCTTGTGACCACTGAAACTGTCGCCCACATCTAGCAGACAAGAAAAAAAGAAAGGAAAAAGGACTCAAGTTTCCCAGGCTTTGCACAGCAGCCTTTAAAAGGCAAAGATAGCGTACAGTAATTTACAATCAGCGGCTGATCAATGCGTAATCACTTTAATTCAATTACTAGTCATTAGACCATTAGAGTGCATCAGTGTTTGATTCATGGTTGCTGAAATGAGGGGCATCTGATGTCAGAAATGTTTTGAGTCACTCTGATAACAAGATAAAAACACCCACGCTCTAAAACAGAGATGGGATGCTCTTGAACGCATTTCCACACCAGCTCTTGCATAGAATTCTCTAATAAATCAATTAACTGATAAAATTCTATTGGAATGGTGATGTTTATTGGATGGCTAATCCTCTTGAAGTAACAGATTATTATGATGATTGCTATCAAAATGTGACTAAGTAAGAGCAGATTGCTTTTATGTAAAGCGGATACCTACTGTGAATTTAGAGCACAATACAAAACCCTGCATAGTGGGCATATGGGGACAATGAAAGCGGAAATTTAATTAAAGAAAAACGCAAACTTTTTTTTTTCATCATGTCTACCTAAATTTGCATCCAGTGGTAAACCCAAATAACAACTTGCCTCTCAAAATTTCACAGTAGAGCTGATTATGTATTCTGGGACCATATACTCTCTGCCATGGGTGCATTACGCCAGAAAAATCCCTAATGTCACTTCCTACCTGACATGCTAGGTGCCCACCTCGACTGTCTGGTCCCCATTATTACTTTCATCTCGTCTGGGCTCCTGACGCTTGATAAGCTAGTACCTGAGGGTCCTGCCTCTGTCTCTAAACTCTGATTTGATGTGGCAAGGAGACAGAAAACAGGGAAGAGGGGGGACAGAAATAAAAGAACAAGGGATCAAAATAACTGTGCCTGGCTGGCTGAGTGGAGTGGGGCCCATCAACACCAATAACCGTTAGCTGGGAACACGAGTGTCACAGCGAGACAAGTGTCATATCACTCAGCCCACTCCTTCATTTGACTGGAACACATCAATCACTCAGGGAAATGCGCGGAGACGTGGTGAGATAGGCCTCACCTCTGGCTCCCTCATTATGTTGCGTCAGTGTTAGTGAAACCTTGCCCTGTCAAGGATTCAGTACCATCTTTCCTCTAAAAGAGCCTCTCTTGTGCTGCTGTTTGCATCGCGGGGGGATACGCTGCACTGTGGGGTGTGAACAGTGAGGTGAGACGTGATAGTGCTCGGGAATCTTACAGCTATTACATATGTCAATTTGTTTGGTGTTTTAGTTGACCTCTGCTACTCCCCAAAAAGCAAAGCATCTGCATGGCTGCACACATCAGCGCCCCGCGAGCTGGAGGCAAATCCTCAGAGCAAATCACTCATGACAAAGACTCGCTTTCACCTATGACATTAAAGGCTTACTTCGCCGTACCAGATGCCCCGGCATGATTGCATCCATAATGAATGGCGCTAATGTTGCTAATATCACTTTTATCCATCTGAAAGCATGCAGCCGCGGCCCATTTCATAATAAAACTCGTTATTTCGCTCAAATTCTCAATGCACAGAGTGAAATGAGAAAGCGTCCCTTGGTTGTGCGCTTTAACGAAGGATTAAAGGCTTATTAACAAAGGGCTCCCTTGAAAGCCTGGCTCTCTCCCTGGCCACCGCCGCGCTGTGCCCAGCTGTGTATACAACTCTGACAGGTAGAATAATAACGGTTATACATCACTGCACCTGAGAGCCCAATCATCTAAATCTTCCCCTGCCACCGCCGCCCAGACTCCATTACTTTATTGACATGCAATCTTAAGAAGGAGAGAAATATTGCGCATGTAAGGTCACTTGGTTATGAAGACATATTATCATATTATCTGCATGAGGGTTGTAGGGCTCAGGCCTGACAAAGCTAATTATAATTGGACATGATACAGAGCTCAGAGCATATTATGTGCTTGGCTGCATGACAAAGTCGCAGCTGAGATATGGGGAGAGGAGAGGAACATGAGATGAAACTCAATGCGAAGTGGGTGAAGCTGCACAATATCAGCGGCACGCACTGTGATGATAATTTATGGATACATCCACTATAAGCATCAGGCCCAACATGTTCCTACTTGTCTATAAAGCAAGAGTCAGTTGTTCAGATACAAAAAATTTTTATGCGTAGTGACTTGAAACAGCTCTACTGTCCAAATGTCACGTCTAGTTAGTGACAGCAAAAGTGCCCTGTGGCTTCTTATCTCTGTTTCCAAGGTTATCTCAATATCAGCAGGCGCAAACAACTGTTCCTGTTTTTCTACTGAAATGAGTAAATCATTGTCTCCTCCAAACATTGATGCATTATTCCCATGCAGGATAAAGCTGGCTAGGAGCCTCCCCCCCCCAAAAAAAAAACAAAAAAAACAAAGTCAAGTGATACTGTACATCTGTTCTATTCCAGTTCTTACCCTTGCTCTTCCATTTATTCCCAGTGCACATTATCTCAGGATCTGGCCATGGTGCAGCTTTACAATCTCATCAAAAGGGTCATGATAAGTGCTGGAGTAGCTGCAATTTGCAAGCGGACCCAGGGGTCAGCGGTTAGCTCTAGTTTAATAGTGTCAGGCACAGCAATGGGTTTTCCCACTCATCTGTAATGATTCATCTCTTCAGCAGTCTATTAATGTAATATGCATGCACTTATTCCCATGAATATGACTATTTTTACAACTACACTTGAGTCTTTTACTGTACTCCACGATCTGGCTTCCCACTTCTTAAATAGATATCATCGCTATCTGTGTGTGCCCTAATGTAAATGTCCCGGAAAGGAGAAATTAAGCTCATTTCAACAAGCTGAATTTAAAGTTAATTTGAGGAGTTAAATTCACATAATGTCGTGTGATGTCAGCAGCCGAGGAGTCAGATGTTCAGATGTGACCCCCATGACTCAGTCAACTAAATCCTCTCTCAGCGACATGGGATGTCAACAAAGATAGACCTTTTAAATTCTGACAGTGAGATGAGTTGTCTTGTTGCATTAGAGCAACAGAGAAACCTTTTTGTTTTTCTAACTAGCTCTATTACCTTGACAGATGGGAAGGTGACTGTTTTGTGTAGCCCTGGTGAGCAGACGCTGTTTAACATCAAGTGGCTGGATTTGCTTTACTTAGGACAATGTATTGGAAAAAGAGTGCATTCAAATCAGACTGCACAGCTACTACTTCACGAGTTTCTGCTGAACAAAAAAAAAAAAACAATGTCTACAGGAACTATTGTGGTCTAACTTTTGAAAAATACACGCTCTCAGCAAAAGATACTCAAAACATCTGGACGCCCATCTGCCAATAAATCTCCCTGATAAACGATGGTGCTTCAAAAGTCAGAGGAAAATAATGAGTGGTGCAACATCTTGGCACAACTAAAAACATACTTGAAATACAAGACAACATCTCAGATGCTCAGCTCGGAGACCACAAATCACAAAGGGTTCAGAGCATTAGGAATTTATTTCAAAGCCCATCATGACACACACACATTTGCAATTGTATATCTTTCCAGATACTGGCAAGTGATACTGGGAATCTGGTAATGTTCACATAGATGGACTGGCTTACATTGCAACACTACATCTTGAATTTGAATGGCTTCATGCCCAACATGTTTTTATTATATGGCACGTTTGCTGTTTTTTTTCCCTGTTTAACTCTGGCTGAGAGGCTGAATCATAGTCTATGTTTTTTCCCCCACAGACACGCTACTGGTGGAAAAAAATGAAGTTGTAGATTTTGTTGTTGGCTCAAGATTTGTCAGTGCTTTTGAAATGACTCGAAGGAAATACAGGTACTGCTGGATGTGCAAGCTCTAGTATTTGAGTATCATGATTTCGCAATTAACAATAAAATTTAATTACCGCCGATTAAGGCTGGTGGTTCTGTTTGCACAAAGCTCAGCTTTGTCATTTGGCTTTTGTAACTCGCCATGACAGGCCATTTTTCATGATTTCTCTTACGTTGGAAAAACACCAGTATTTTAATTAAGAGGCCTGAATGACCAGATGCTTACCTATTTTTTTTTAAATGATTACTGATGGAAAGCCACGAGCAAAGAAGCCAAACATCGATGAAGGGAAACAGGTTGGAAAGTAAGAATTCTCTGGTGTGTGCTGGAAATTGACGCTCATGGCTCTTTCCTCTGTGGCCGTACTGTTTGCATCATTAAGGGCTCTCTGCTAGGCTATAACAGTATGCAGTTATCTTGATAGCGGAGTACGGAAATAGTTTTACTCCAGTCCCTTCATCCCATTAGATAAGACGCTCTCTGTTTTGCTGTTGTTACAGTAATCCTATGTTATGAGAAACTAGTGCATCTGGAGCACTTGGTTAAGATAATGTAAATCATGTCTTATGAAGTGGCGATGTTATAATACATGGCCAGTAAAGGGTCAGATGAGGGTCAGGAAGCAGATGACAACTTCTCTGAGGTTGTGCTGCTATGTGAGGACAATCCAACAGGTGGCATAAGACCACTGCCCTTCTTGCTCTGATCTTTCCTCTACAGAGCGGGCCCAGCTGCACCCGAGTCAAGTTGCTTTTGTTGTGCTGTTAGTTTGCTTAATTAGCTAGCTGAGAAGAACTGAGCCCCATGTCTGCCTCTCAGTGTTGATAAAGTGAGAGGAGCCACCTTATCCTTTCTTATTTTCTTGAAGAGATTAGAATAGTGGGGACTAACTTTAACATATTCAGCTCAATTAGTGTAGTTTATTTGCTTCTTTGGTAATTTAAGAAGGCAACTGAGAATATTCCTCCCCTTCGCAATGTTGTTTTTGTGTGATTATCACAATGAATATTAACGATACTGGCTCCTAAAGAATGTCAACAATTTTCTGGTTACTTATTTCAATATCCTCTTTGCACAAGGCTTTCATTTCCTTAGGTACCCTGTTAAAAGGCAGCTCCAGTCTGCCCTGACTAATTTCCTCTCAGCCTCACAGATCACAGGCCTTTCCCACCCAATGCTCCCTTTGCTCCCACAAAGACCCTCGTAATCCTGCTGCTTGTCCACAATTAATCTTCCCAGTTGCCACATTATTAACACAACCACCCACGGGCAGAGGATGCAAATGTAAAGCCAGGAACAGGCCTCTCTGTGTGTCCCCCCTCCCCTCGGCCCACAGCAGAGTGCTAAGGGTGTCAATCACTCCGGGGGCTTAGACTGCTGCCCACTATCAGCATCAAGGGCTTTTCAACCCCCTCCTACCCCCGTCTGCTGATCAAACAACCTGGCCCAAGGAGACTCCTCCCATTTCCCTTTCCGCACCCCCCCA
>OMKZ01014781.1:0-21420 GCA_900302535.1 Neoniphon sammara | reverse complement strand
CTCTAATCTGCAGACACAGTTCTCTCCTGGAGGTTCATCACCGGGCTGCTGAGTGGAGCCGAACAGGATCTTCTGGTCCCCTCAGGCCTCGTCCTCTCCCCTTTACCACCACAACAACATCACACACACCCTCCACATCCCCTACACAAGTGTCAGGTGAGGTTGTCTATTGTCTCGCACTAACGCAGTTGCATGCTATTTAAAGGGGAACTTTTGACTTTATCAACCTCTATTGCCCCCCGTGGAATTGCAACGATGTCGCCAGGTTGGAGGCAAATAATAAAGTCAAATTTTCATAACACACATGAGTAAGCTGGCTAATTAGAGATATCCAACAGAAACATTCAGAACATCACCATGCAAAAAATATTGTAATAATAAGATGGTTGTGAAAATTAACATGTTAAATTTGAATAAATAAATAAATAAATATTCAAATAAATTTGAAATGTTTAACACATAAAAAAACACACAACTGATGCAGCACTTTTTTTAAACTTCCTATAGGTGCTCATTTAAATACTTGCTTACATGAGGAGTGTGCTACCACTCCTTTCTGAGCAAACATGACTGATTGACAATGGAAATGTCAGAATGTGCTCTACTGGATGATAGTAATGTCAATCACAGTCACATTTGCTCAGAGAGGTCAAGGGTAACTTCCTTAGCATTGTCACTGACAGATAGCATTAGCTGTGAGTAGCACTCCAGTCAAAACAAAGCATATCACACTAAAAATATTCACTGTTTATGAAATTGAACAACAGAATCTTGTAGAAGGCATCCTTACCTTTAAGAAAACATATAGCTTTTCCATTAATAAATTTTTGGTGGAATTTTATCAAGCAGTGAAAATGTTATTGCTTAAGCAATGAGCTTGTGTTGTCAAACATGGCAGTAAGCACTTTTGGATACATTTTCTTATTGTTTCTGTGGTTACTGATGCTCATAGAAATTAATAGTACAACATTTTTTTTTAATCTGAGGACATCATTTATGGTGGTGTGATATAAAATATAGAAATTATTAAGCCTCAAAAACAACCATTAGAAAATAGGCCAAAAATAACTACTTATTTAATGAATTAATATTGTTATTCTGTATTTTACACATGAATATAATATCCATCCATTTTTAAATAGCCATGAAGGTCTGATCAACTGTGATTAATCAGAGCAAATTGTGTGATTAATTAGTAAATGTTTTAAAATCGATTTACTGCCCTAAACAATAATACTGTTCTGTTATTTGGTTTTTTGGCTTGAGAGCAAAATGTGTTGCTCCATAACAGAGTACAGGCCAGAAAGTTGTAAAAGCCAGATATCAATAACCCAATCAATCCCGAATAGATATATCACAGTTATATTTTGCTATGGGACAGAAAAATCTTTATTATTGCACCTGTAATTTCTTATGTCTTGTCCAACCCTCTCACAGCTCTGCTGTGTCATACATGCTTGTTATCAATTTCACTGGTCATGCTGAGCCACGTCCATAATACACCCAAAGGCCTACTGCTCCTTTAAGAGAATTTGATTTTCATATTAGATATGCTGCTTGGATCATCAACAACAACACTTGCAAACATCTCCCTTGAATTATGTACTGAACTAACTCTCCAAAAGTCTGAAGAAAAAAAAGATGCCCAAAACAACAACAGCGCCTGCACTGCATCTCCCCACACAGAGAGGCAGCAGCAGCCTAACAGCATAGCAGAGAGATAAGCAGGGTGGATTCTACTGAGAGAATCTGTTATCAGGGATGGTGCTATGCACTGACATTAAGGATAATCATATCTATCAGCACACTGCCAAACATCCCCAAGTGAGCCTGGCGGAGAACAAAGCCTGCATCGTCTCTCAGAGCTAAGGTTACAGGCGGATGATGATGTACTTGTCATTGGGGTGCAAATGATCCACTGCCCGGCCAGTTCCAAGTGCAATGAATAGAATCCACACAAAGATATGGATATCAGCTGAACAGTTTAGATATCTGCTCATTCCTCTACTTGATAGTTACAGTTGGCTTGCTTGTTACGGCTCTGAACCAGGAAACTATAGGGATACTCCAATGGCACATAATGAGCTGCCTGTAGATAAAATGCAAAAAGTGGTGAAAAAGGAAGGCGGATAATGGAGTCCCTCATCGCCTCAGCAGACACACCTGTCTGGGCTAAGTCCCCTCAATGTCACTGTTTGTTCAGGATTATCTCTCTCTTATTACACACAAGATTTGGATATCATCTTTTGTGTATGTTTAGAGCAATGACTTTCCTCCTCATGCCTGCCTTGGAATTAGTGAGGACAGAAAATGCAGTTACACATGTAACGGATTTTGCACACTGTCTACAAAGGTAAGGGAAGAAAGGAATTGGTGAGGTTAATATGCACGGCATTATTCTGAGCTTTGAATATAGCATGCTATACTATTACCTGACTATAGTGAAAGTACATGCTACGCTAAGGATTATCTCCTTTCTAGGCCTTTTTCACTAATAAGGCTGTGGGCTGGCTATAGTTGCACTCTGTGTATCTCATTAATAAGATGGCAAAAAAACAAGGGAATACAGGACAAAATAAACAGGATGACTAGCATGTTATGGCAACCACGTCAACTGCTGCAAGTAAGTGCGTATCCCATTTTGTGTTCCAAGGCCATGAGAAACCAAAACAAAAGTGTCGGCAGGACTATTTGAATTTGACAAAGTGGCTGAGGATGAGTCAGTGAATGAATCACTCTGAATGTCACAGACCAAAGCACAGCCATTGGAGAGAAATCCACCCTTAGCAGGGGAGCGCTCCATTGGCAGTGATAAATTGCCTTTCTCTGCAGTGTCTTCCACATGGTTCTCATCAATATCCCATTCATTATGATGTATTGACTCACATCGCAGGTATCCTTAATGTATATTTCAGAACATTTCCAACCGAGCCAGCTCCAGTTTATGGCACCAAATCAAAAAATCTCTACCCATATCTTACCCCATTTAATACTCGAAAACAAACATTCTGCATATTGGCATTTTTATCCTGACCTCCCTTTGTGCTCTGAAAATAAATAAAGACATTAACAGTAACCAATCGGCTAGACACTGGTTAAGTTTTAATATTAGTGGCTTTGAATATGACTAATCTAATACAGGACAGGAAAAGTAACCAAACAACTTATATAATCCTGTAAATCTAAACTTCTCTGTATCATTTCTCTGTCACCTCCCGCTGAGTGACGGACAGACACACAACCACAGAAATCTCACATGGCTAAAGCTTCTGAGGGTCAACAGAGAACCATGCATTTGCACAGACAGACACACACACACACACACACATATACACACACACACACACATTCTCAAGGTGTGGGTAGACAGAATGGGTGTGGAGTGCTCGAAGCCAGACGAGGTAGCTCAGAGAGAGAAACAACTATCAGTAGGATCACTCCACTTCACTCCACACGCTGGAGTCTAAACAAGTCTCTGTTTTCATTTCCATAAAGCCGCGCTCTGTCTTTTGTTCTGACGGAGATAAGATGTATAAATTATGAGCAGCTGACAAAGTATACTGGGGCGCCTCGGGCAGCTCATCAGTCATGCTCGGCCTGTCAGCAGGTAACTGATGGGGGCCCTACAGGCACAAAGCCCCCTTTTAAGCGGAGGAGGGGGAGGCACAGGAATTAAAGCTGTTGTTGGAGGCCCAAGCACAACAGCTGACTCATATTTAACAGTCTCTTTAGAGGAGCGAGGCAGACGCCAAAAGCTTCAAGCTTCAGAGTGTGTTTTGTTGCTGTCTCCTCAGGAGTGTATGTCTTGCTGTTGTGCTCTGTCGACATTTTACAATGGCCGTCAAGCAGAGGGTAGAGACACAGAGAAAGTGGTGTGTAGTAGCAGGGAGAGAGAGACCACCCAAGAGGAGCCAGAGAAAGTCTACTGGTTCAAAAAAGCGAAACTAACATGCCACTTTAACAGTGATGTTGCTGAGTATTACACTTCTATTGGTTAAACGGATAACAATAATAGTCATATCTATCAAATCTCCCAATAAATAAGTATGTATACATCTCCCTGACATATCTAAAACATTATATGCATATAAAGTGTTCTCTTTATGTACACTGCTGAGAGAATTCAACCGCACTCCGTGACTTTGCATCCCGTTTCCATAATGGATCATTGAATTTCATTACAGCATGAAAGCCCGACCTGCAAAGAAGTGGATCTGATTTACTGGGGCTTTTATGCACTATGTGTATTTGAGAGATAATCGTAATGAGACAGCGTACTGGGGTAAAGATGACAGGTAAGAATTGATGTCTCTTCCTGCAGCCATGTGGGTGGGAATGAGTTGGCTTTAATTCAGTCGGCCCCGGGGCTCTTATCTCCCCCGGTTACTGTCGCTTTTCCAACGCGTCTTGTGGACTGTAATCTCTCTAGGTTGGATTGTGCCGTGCCGTAACATGAGAGACAGTCAACCTTTCTGTCCAACGTAGTACATAAAAGTAAGGAGGTCTGTGTTTAGCAAGAAGACCGACTAGTGCTAACGCCTGCACCATTTAGAAGAGTTGCATCTGGAAAGTACTGTGTGGGTCAAAAGCTTAAAAATTTGCTAAAAAGATACTCCGGGTATCAGCTGTCATGTAATGCCCTAAGTACAAGATGATGCTATAGTCCTACATAGCAGTGGATTAATGGACCGCATGAAGTGAAAGCTTTACTGGAAAATGGCTATTGGAGAGCGAGCTGGAGATGAGGATCTGACACAAAGCTCTTTCGCAAGAAAAGGACAGCGAGTTCGGTGGGTTTATGTCCCCTCATCGTATTTCCGCAAACCAATCTCCATGGCTGTCTGACGTCTGGAAGGACATAAAGTATCGCACCTTCATTTGGGTCAGACAGGTACTTCACTGTATCAAATGATTGAGGGTATAAAATTCTACATCTCTGAATAGAGTCTGTTACCAGAAAAGGAAACGATACTACAGACGCTCAGGAGATGTAAAATAATCCCACTTATCTCTTATGCCCACGAGGAAGAGACTCGTCCATGCTTGTGCCAATGCCAAATAATGTCATTTTTCCATATGCGTAATTCAACGTGACTGTTGAAGCTCTTTAGGCTTGCTTAGGGCTACTCTGAAAATAACAACACCCAAATCTTGTTGAAACTGAAACATAAAGTTGGCCAATAACCGTGCCGGAAGTGTATATTTTCACTTCGCACTAGCCCGTGCTGTGGGAAGCTCTTCTCTGCTAAAGTGTAACTACAGCGACACCTGACCTCTCTGCTGACCACAAGGCGACCCCGGGAACAGAGTCAGTTGGAGGCCACTTTCACACTGTGCTTGTGTGTGTGTGTGTATGCAACTGTGAGTATTTGCGTGCGCATATCTGTGAATGTGTGGTTATCCAGGTGGACAGGTCAGATTAGTAACGGGCTGATGAAAGTGAGAGACAGATGGCCAATGGGAAACCTCCAATAACAAAGAGCTCCGATACAAATGGTCAATACATCAATCTCTAAGAGCTAATTATAACGCTCATGCTGCTCTTGATTGATCTTCCCCGAGCACAATTACCAAACTGTCCATATTAAACTGATGTATGAGTGTTTTAGGTATTACAGCTCCTGAAAATTTAATACATTTCTCATTAGAACAGCGTCGGTATGGTGCATGTCCTTTGTAAGCCCAATTTAAAGCTGACGTGGTTGGGGGGGGAGAAAAAAAACAAAAAAAAAAAACGTTAAAGTGAAAGAACATTTGAACGATGACAAGAACATGCCCACTTCAATACATGTCCTTGCTTTGAACGCTGCAGGGAAAGATTAAAGGTAATTTGTGCCCTTTCATCAGAAAGGTGGAAAAACAATCAACATGCTGTCTGTCAAGTACGGAAGCACCTTTTCAAGAAGCGACAGTGTCATGCGGTTTATTTTAGGTCAACCTTGGAGAAGGATATATAACCTTCAGCTGCTTATTTGACTGCGACAAGGAGAGGTGTATAGCAATATTAAAGCCACTGCTACTTATTTATTGTGAAGTTAAGAATAACCAACTTGTGTGGTCAAGCTCAGTTTCTCGCCAGGGTTTTCTGGCAAAACAAGTCTGAAAGGGATAGACATGGTATGCATTTTCACCCATTCTTTTTGAAGCCAAGGACTGTGAGTACATCAAATGTGTGTGTGTGTGTGTGTTGCTTTGTGTGTGTGCATTTGAATGCGTTCGTATGCTTGTGAGAGAGGGAAACTGCGAGAAAAACTGAAAGAGAAAGCAAGCGAGTGCGTGCTTGCGTCAGTTGGTACTAGTGCACCCAGACTATTCAGGGCTCGCCCAAAAGAGTTGTCTCAGTAACAACAATAGTGGGCAACATGATCTTTCATTACACATTGTGTAAACAGTGTAACCTATCACTGCTGTCAATCAAGATGATTGATTGTGGCCTGTCACACGAGAAGAGTGACACATCAGAAAAAAGTTTTTTTCTAACAAAGCCCAGCGCATTCAGGCTGCCACAGAAAGTGGTGATTAATGTGTTCTCACTGGGTAATCCCACACCCCTGGCTAATGAAGGAGGAATCTATCATCCGCAAAGGGGTGGCAGATGTCGTGAGGACAGCAATCAAAGTGCCTGGGAACAATTTACTTTCTTTTTACTAAATGTTCTTGAAATGTGCGACAGGCCTGGAAAAAACACTCGAGTCGACAGCTCCTCGGGGCAGACACGACGACACACAACGACTGCCACTTCAACATACAAACCAGCACCTGAGAGTATCACTTACCCTCTACAGGAGCTTCTCAGAGGATAAGAAAAGGCATCAGACCTTTTTCTAGGGCTACAGTGTGTATTATTATTGCTGTGTTACATTGCCTAAAATGGCCTGAAATGCAATGAAAGGGCATTAGTGTAACATTAACGTCACATTCTGCAGTAAAGCCACTGAAACATACAATGCATGTACTGGGTTAAGTAACACTATGCTAGTCCATGCTAACAAAAGAGAGTGCCGGGAGTTCATAAACAAGTCATCTGTGCTTAATTAAGCCAGCTACATCTTATAATCAACAGAGAAAAGCAAGAAATTAAATTGCAATTAGACAATAAGGGTGAAGCTAGGGGATTAATGTCCCTAAAGAGTAGCGTGTTTTACCAAACAGCCAGTGGTGCAATAGGCCTATCAGAAAGAAGAAAAACAACACTGGATTTACGGTTGTGTGTAAAGCTGTTGTTTCCATGTTCTTTTACTATTTATTTCAGGCTAAAGAGAAAAGTAGAGAACATTTCCACAGTGTCTCCCTTCATGTTTTTAGTATATTCATCAAAAAATGTGTGCTAGACCAAAGCACAATATCCTTTTATGTGTGGGAACATAAGCCGCTATTAGCACAAAGGGGAAAAGCACAAAGTCCAAATGTGTCACAGCTGTCTGTACTCACATCATTTAATTTAATCTGGTTTCATGCCTGTTCACATTACTGGGCTGATAAAACAGCAACACTTTCAAACATCTGCTTGCTTTGGGGAGCCTGTTGATTATTCATTCAGCTGGAGGTCAGATGGCACCCAGCTCACACAGCCTCACACCCAAGCTAATAAATCAATTTCTGGAGCAATTATGAGTAATCGCATGTGCTTTTAAGTTTTACAGTCTGCTTTATGAGGTGCAGTTTTATGTGAATTATGCGAACAAGATGAGTCATCACTCTAATTGCACTTGTTTTTGTGCAAACTGCCCTGAGTATGACCTCTGCAGAAAACTCCTCCTCTGGCACGTCGCTTCAGGAACTTGTGGAACTGTATAGATTAAAGCTCCACGCTGCAGCTTGAACATAAACCTCTCATCCACCACAGAGGAAACACTCCTCATCAAGTATTCTGTTAACTTGGGGGAGAAAAAAAAAGTGATTTCAGAAGTGCTGATGTATTGGGCAATGAGTTTGCTTTTTTGATCTAAAAGATAGAGCATGAATCAGAGGGTTTAAAAATGAGACATGACAATGCTATTTAAATTTTGACTGTTTTGTAAGGGAAATTTGGTTTGCAGACAGAGTTTAAAACAAATACAACGTTCTTTAATTACAAGCAAAAAGGACCCCATCATTTCCTGTGCAAATTAATCAGTTTAACTGCAGTGTGGATAAAAGAATGAACATCCTTTGGTGCCAATAAAGAAAAAGATGAATGCTGAGTATTATACACTATGAGCGGGTCAACCCATAAAGTAAAGATAATGATGTAGTTCTGCTGTAGGGCTGAACATGGCTTACATCCCAGGCCTTATCATAACCAAAACAAGCGGCATGGAAATGCTGTCCTAGTGATCTCATGGAAGCCCAGCTATATCAACACTGGTGTTTGGGTTAGGCATCAAAGACCTGTCATTAAGATCGAGCACCTGGCAAAGGTGCTGAACTACAGGCTTGTTGTTTAAACTAGACTTTCATTAGAGAGCAGACTTCGGTCAAACATTGATTTAGAATGATTGAAAAACCTGCTGGGAGAAATGTCAGGTGGGGCTTTCATATCAGAACAAATCAGATAGTCCCAGGTACATTGCCAATCATAGAAATGTGTCATGCTGTGACTTTCTCATTCCTATAACTGTCATTAAAAAAAGTATTTAAAGAACTTAGTGACTTAGATCTTTTAGATTTCCTTCACTCCCAGCAACTGGTACAGTATAGCATAATACCCCTTTTCCACAGCAGGAACATAGGTATCCTTTTGAGAGACCAGTGATCCTTACCCATGTCTGCACCAGAGGAACTGGTTCCTCTTTGTGCCCCCGGGGGCTGTGATCCTGGGCCGCAACACGGTCTTTGCTACCAAAGTAGTAATCTTTGAAATGATCACTGGGAAACCCAGCGCTGGTTCAAAGCTAAACCTGGGTTTAGCTCTGAACATCCCTGATTGCTTAAATGCATGACACAAACTGTGTGAAAACATCATCCCTGATGTTTTTAAAAACAGGAGCCGGCGACCACAAACACAAATTATAAAGGGATCATTTGGCTAGTAATTTAGACATACAATTTGTCTCTGCTTTCGACGCCATGACACACTCAATCTCCATTACTCCATGTAATAGCAGTTTCCTCTTTTCAGCTCTTTTTTCTAGAGTCCTCAATCTCATTCTCGACCTCTGTACATCTCATCTCCAAATCCACATGCAACATCACAGCGACACAGTTTTGCTGTTGTCAGTCATATGCAAACTCACTTGAGACCCCTTCCTTACTTTCTTATAGTTTGCTCTTCTCAGCATGCAGTGGCAACACAAATACTCAAGAGTTATGGTTCACACTTTGCTTCCTTAGAACCCTGTTCTAAGAGCAAGACCCAGGAACTTGGCTTTTTGGTGGAGAAGGGACATACTGCATAAGTATAGTAGGATATATTTTAGGGGAACTACAGGACTGTGTGGCTGCTTATACTGCGATAACTTTGAACTGTTGCTCTTGTGCTTTTTAGATGCTTGGAGAAGCTGAACAATATATTTAATTCATGCATCGATTTAGCTGGTGGAAAATCTCCTAGCTACTTCCTGGTACGTGAATGTACCACGCACTGGCCTCCTGTTGATGCTTGTTAGACTTATATTGTACTTCTTGGTGTACCGGCGCACACTATATTAGCCTTATGCAAGGCTCTTGGGGCAAAACAGTGCATACTGCAATTCCCTAAGCAGAATGCAATACAAAAACTGTTCCACATGAGCAAACCAATGAACAGAGAGAGCCTGGCTCTTATAGAGGTGCTCCCAAGCATCTAATAATAACTGATCGGCAGGAAAATGGTTATGTAAATCAAACAAAATCATAAATTTCATAAAGGAGAGCAGTGTTCCTCCTAATACAAGGTCAAGCCAAGGTAAAATTGTATGGCCTGAGCCTAATTAAGCAATTACAAGCTCTGTGTATGTGCTCTGTCGCTCCAATGTGAAAGACTGTCAAGTGGAAGAACGCTGTGCAGACTGGACGGATGCTGTCTACTTTGATGTGGGCTTATGCATATGAAATGAGGTCAGATCCTGGTCATTAAAAAGAACTCCTTTATGCAGGGATATCACGCTATGAGAGGCAATTTCTTCAGAGGGCTCTAACTTTGGAGATTTGTGAGGGATTATGACAGGAAGGCATGTATAAACAAAGCAATATGAGAAGAAAAAGAAAATGGGTCAGATAATGCCCTCTGTCACAGTTATTACACATCTCAATTACTCAGGGCGCGGATAACACTAGAAGTTACAGGGATCATTTGCCTGAGCAAGAACGCAAGACTAGTCTCGCAGCCGGTTTGCTCACATGTCGTTTTGTATTCCAATGTAGATGTTTGGACTTATTTGATATTGTATCATTTTGCTTGCAATTTCTAAACCTCCCATTGACTCAACAAAGAGGCATCCCTCGGCCCCTCTGAGGATCACTGCTCAATTGCTACATTGAGCGTATGCACTGCAAGGGAAATACAATAAGCACTGGGGAAGAAGCTGGAAACAACAGTTTCATTGTTGAGAAAAGAAAGTGATAATGAACACGACATGTCCAGATAGAGATGCAAAGACACAAACTACCACTGAAAAACAAGAAGAAGATCAACTGAGTAATACTGTTTACTGTTAGTACAAGCCAAAAGAACTGCTAGTGAAGCTTAAAAGATGTGTCTCATTGTTGTAGAAAAAAAACCAATCAAGATAACAGGAATAGGTGATCATCCACTTACAGAATAACAAGCCCTTTCTTGGTTCAGATTGACAATAAACTGCATTAATTTGAGATTGTCTTCCAATTTCTAAATGATCTCTATGTCTCAGAGCACCTACATGATTTTGGAGGTACAGCACTGCATGCATTGTACAAATGTTACAGGGTTTTGTTTTTCCTGTGGCCTGACTGTCTGCAACCTGCCTCTACCCAACCATTGTCAGCCTCTTGTACCTAGCATAGAAACAATGGGCCATTCTTGGCGTAATGCGCGGCTATGTGACACATAATAAATATTGCATTAGAGAAACCCTCAATGCTGTCAGTCAGGAGATAATGCCTTTCGTCAGCATCAAACCAACCACAAAGCGTCTCCAAAGCAAATGATTCCTTTAAGGTATTCCTGTATGGTAAATGATTCATAGAGCCTGCATTGTTAAAAAAAGCACTTAAGGGGAACTGGTAAAAGTAAATATATTTATAAGTCACGGTCAGAAAGCTTGTAGCATTATCCTGCCGTCCAGGGCTGTCTGAAAGCATATTAATGGCTAGCGTTGTTAATGGATACAAAGGACTCCGAAGTGTTTTACTTTGAATTAATCTGTCGTGGCACCCTTCAAAACCTCTGAAAGGTCAATTATCATTACATATTAAGATATTCTATTTTCAAACCTTTTCCTCCTCATTGATATTGTTATGGGAAAAACATCATTCAACGCCACGGCAAGCATAAATGATTTCAAGTAATTGCTTGAGGGGTAACACATTTTATGCTTTGTTTGAAATACAATCAATGCTTCACTGTAACAGTTCATTTAACTTTTGCATCACTGTTTCAGACAGAAAATCAATACTACCCTCTACAAAAAAGGAAATACATTTTAGAAGTACAATATGTCTTAACTGCTGATTGCGCAGTTTCGTGTAGTCAATAGAATCACCTTTCATTAATGTGGTAAGTGTATCAACCTATATGACATTATGTCAATGTAATATAATTGTCATGCTGTGAGAAGTCATTGTTCATCTGAGCAAAAAAGCTAGGAGTGGATATATCTATCAGAACTGCCTTGGAGGAGTGATGTTGGTGTTAGGGCGAGCTCTTGAATGGGGATGTGACTTGAATAACACTGTGAACTCCAGCTGTATATTGTTCAAGCCATAACCCATTTCCTGCCATTCAGAATTCACAAATCCTCTTAAAATGGTGGTCACGGACAAAAGGAGGGGGTAAAAGATAGGTTGAAAATTTGGCATGTCGTGAAAGCAACCGACTGCTTTGTCTGTGTTTCTTTCCTCTCTGGACCTTGGTTGTATGGGTCCAAAACATTAGAGTGTTGACAAAATGATGGATGAACCATGGTAAAGTGGTTAGCGATCGTAAGGGCTCTGAAAACTTTTTCCAAAGCACAAACAAATGACCACTTCACATTGTATCCATCACTAATACAATGTCCTAATTGGAAAATGAGACCCGTGGTGTCAAAACACAAAACCACACACATTATGTCGTGGAATACAAATTCCCTCTGCTAGAGTGCTACATATATAATTAACTCTTTAGCATGCGTATGTGGCATGTGGCTGTATGAGATGCCTCAGCTAAATGTAGCTCTACATTCCTCAAACGGAAAACCACACAAGTCCATTTTAAGTATTCACAAGAGTGCTGTTAGCAAAATCTGTTGTCTAAGTTTGCAAGATGAGTGCTGTGTAAGTCAACAGTTAAAGACAGATAAGAGCTAATATAATTTCAGGTTACCTAAAATAGTCACATTCACATTGATTTGGACTGACTATTCACTCAAGGACAGCAGATGAAAATTAGCAGCTTGCTATATTATGGTGCAATATATTTATTGTGCATTGTCCCTGATAAATAAACTTACATTACATTTGCAATTACACTGACAGTTCAAATCATCTAAGAACGTACTATTGGGAATAATAATAAGAAATAAGAAAAACAAATGAATCACTGATAGATAAGACAAAGTCCGTGTTATACCCAGTATTCCAGTAATGATACACTTGGAATAATTACATATTCACATATCACTAAAATACAATATGTCTTTATGAGCTCAGTTGTCATAAACTATAGATAATAGCTCACAGTGATAGAAAGCAGTAACAAGAAACATAACATCATTGTATAGTATCATAATATAATATCATAGCATATCATAGAAACTTTGATAGCTCTGCTAGAGCATTTTCAGTCTCCACTAGAGGTCTCTGTGGCTCACCCCCTCTGCACTATAGTATATCCCCATACAGTGGCATGTAAACACTGCTCTGCCTCAGAGCTGTAAACAGGAACCATGCTGGAGAAGGGCTTATAATAAAAATGCAAATACATGCTGCATACATACAGAACATGGGGCAAGTATATTAAGATCAAGCTTCATAAAATGCCATTTGTTTTTTTGTTTTGAAAACTCAGTTTTGAGCGGAGACTAAGAGGAGCTAAACAAAGGGAAATTTTGACATTTAAAAGATTTCTGAAGCTCAGTTCAGTTTTGAGCAATCACATTAACCCAGTGACCCACGATCTAACAGTTTCTGAATAGCCTAAACAAGCCCAGCCTTTTAGGAGTACAAACGAGTCAAAGATTTAGGCCTTGCAAAAGAATGAACTACAAGCATCAGCAGAGGTAGGATGCCTGGCATGGCAGGGCATTCTTCACACATTGGCAGCATGAGCGATGTGGGTCACTTAGCGAGTGGCCAGGATTCAAAACAAAGAAAAGGCCCAAGCAATGGGGTCCACTGGATGAATTTGTCAATGTCTTGTGCCTTAAGGCACCCAGCCTCGCCTGACCCCAACCTCCATTCTCAAGATAAATACCTCTGTCACCATTCACCTTCAGTCCCTGGACACAAATTTAACTTGTCATCCATCATCCTTGTGCAGAGGTATAATTTTCCCCCACCCAGTAATGAGTTTAAGACCTCAGAACAGGCCAGGGATGGGCCTCACCGCTGAACGTGACAAAGCAGTTTGGAATCCAGATTTTTTATGGTTATTATTTGTATAAAATGACTTGATCTCGCACTCCCCACCAGAAAGCTTGCCAACTGGATAAATGATTGACTGTGACATTCATTGCAACTATGGGTCCATACAAAGTTCAAGCCGTGGAAGGTGTAAAGCTCGGGGTATTTGTTTCCCTCAAATGGCCACAGCTGACAACCTTGTATGATAATGTGCCCACTGTACATCAACTTAATTGACACTTAAATCTGTCAGTAGCCTTACAAATGCCGACCTTCTTTGGGGAACAAATCCTTTTTAATGTGCATTCTTTGTGAGCGATTGTGCATGTGTGGGTTGGGATGGGGGCTGGGGTGTGTGTGTGTGTGTGTGTGTGTGTGCGTGTGAGAGAGGATAGGAACAAGATGAAGAGATAGCTGTCGAGAAAAACTGTACAGACAAAACACACACACAAATAAAAATCTCCAAGAAGAAGATAGAACTCTTATCTTGTGTATATTTGCTGCAAACAGCCTGTTTAGATCAATCCATAATAGGATATCAAACAAAATATGATGAATATTACAATAACCATGATCCTACAATATAGCTGCTGGCTCTGCACAATAATGCTGGTTTCCAAAAGAAAGTAAATCAAACTGCTTCCAAATCCCTTTTCACCTGTCTGATTAGGATATTTTTGCCATGTAATGTTATTAGCAGCCTGGTTAAAACGGAGCTGCTGTGCACTGGGGGTTGGCTTATTAATTGTTGTTTTCGTGTCACCACTGCTGTGTGCACCCAGTGATTTAATCAGCTAAATTCACTGCCATGGGAGTGGGACTGAGCCAGGTTTAGTGCTATAGGTATAATAATAATATAGTGGGCAATGAACCTGTCATTACAATTAATTTCTGAGAATGATTTAGAAATGTGCATGGTGAGTATCACTGATTAGCCAAATGGGATGAGCTTATTATCTCATTCCTTCATTGCATTAATCTTGCTGTTTCATTTATTCAATTTTCACTGACTCCTTGTAGCCCCATCAGTGTATGAGCATGTCTTCTCATCATGAAAGATTGCTTTGACTGGCTGACAGATCAGGGCAAAATAGTAACCCTATTATCCCCTGGACATAGATAAGCCCTGAGCTGTGTGTATTCTGCTTCCTGCTCTAAGGGCACTAATGACCTGAGGGCAGCCGCTTCTATCTCCCACACAGGTACAATCTTGTTTACCTCAATCCTCCATAGACTTGCACCTTTCTCTCCCTGAAGACCTGATCTGGCTTCTCTATTCTCACCCCAGTCACCTAACTGGGCCCTCTCTCTAATCACTAAGCATCTCCTCACCCTGCTCTGCGTTATCTGGTGGGGCAAGGCCTCTGGTACTCAATGCAATTAACCTGGGGCCTTGTTAATACAACACTCAGTCAGTCTCCATGGGCTATTGGTGCAAAATAGACCTGGCTACCTTGCATCCATTAACAGGCATAACAGTGATGACAAAGACTCAACACAATATGACTAAACCTTACAGCATATACTTGCATGCTGCCTGCCAAGTTCTACAAAATGACTGGATCCTGATATAGAAATCCACATCCTGTAAAAGGTAGCTGCTAAATGAATAATCTGGGTTTGATTTGCTGTTATTTCTCAATTGTCTAAAACAGCAAGGTTAGGTAAGGTTTGGACATGACGTCACGACATGACAGTGCCATTATTCCAACTTCTTTTCGGAGGTGGGAGGATTGCAAATTGAGGCTCCTACAGCCATCCCTCCTCACAGCCAATCCACTGAATGACAACAGACAGCTACAGTGATGTAGAGACAGGCGGACAGAGATGGATGGATCGATAGACGAGTGCATATGCAGACGTGCCTATTGATAAACTCCTGCTGACAACGGGCAAACACTTTGGGCTTATTGGCGGAAACGTCACTCATGCCGGCCATTAGTTTGCATGCATTTCAGGTTGGATGTCCTCAACCTGTGACCATGGGGTACTAAGGCCAGCCCACAAGGCCCGTGACATGCCAAAACACTTTTTTATCAATTGTCAGATTGAATTCCACTTGGTGTCAGTCCAGGGTCCTCCACTATGTGACAAGGAATAAGGTAGTCTTGATTTTTGACATGCTTGAACATCTAATGAATATGAGCAACAAAAGTGCACTAATGCTGTAAGACCATCTTCTGAATTCATTTATTATTTATTCCATGATGAAAAAATTTTTTTTTTTGCACAACCATCAAGGGCTCTAGTGCACTGGAAGACCTACAGCCTCAATGGTAATTATTAATGGCAGTGTACTATAAAATAACAGCTTTATCATTTTAGACCTTTTTTCAGTTTTTTCAAAGTAATGCCAGATGTATTTCTTGACTATGCTTGTTGTACTTGACAAATCAGTGTAAGTCAACACCACACTCTAACAATTGACAGGTAATGGCTCATCACTGTGAGCGCTTCCAACTAGCTCCACAGTGGAGAAGTCATGTTTGTATTCTAACACAGCCATTCTGACTTGGGAACGGCAGGCAAATCAACATGCTGCTCAGGGAGCAGAGAGAAAAATGCCTGATGAATTTGCCAATACTGCAGGAGTGATGGGCCTCATATGTGCGTAATGGACTGGATGCTTCACAGTACAGATTGCCTGTCAAGATAAGAAACTATAATGAATGGCAAGGAGGACCATGGCCTTAAAAAGATAAGGATTTTTAACTTCATTTAAAAGAAATGCTGTGCTTTAGACAATGTTGCATAATTCAAGAGGGTTTTTTTGTCAAAGCCTTAGAAATTAGGTTTTTGTCTGTTCTTCCTTAAAATCATTTATCAAAATGTAGCATGAACAAATAATTTGCCTTAATTTTAATAAAATAACTGGATTTCTACAATAATTGAACATTTTATGCCCACTTGGCTCCAGTCTTTGTGGGATGGTTTAGCAGAGAGGCAGGCCTGAGAAATAGGGTTTCAGTAAAACCTTGGATGAATAATAGACTGCTTCCCAAGCAGCAGCGCTCTTGGTGGTAGGAGGTTAATATTCTCACATGTCATTAGGTCTGCTGGCTCGACTGATGGCTCATTGAATCAGGCAGCAAATGATTTCCTCATGCTGCAGAGGACAGAGCACTTCAAAGGGAAGGGGCTGAGGTCAGGACAGCACTCCGCTTTGATTAATGACCAGGGCTCAGCAGAGGTTGCCTGTAGGTAAGAATGTGACGGTGGATTGGATGTGAAGGGGACCGACTTTTAAGCTGGATTTGACCCGGCCCCAGCAAACTTGCAGATATCATCTTATGGGTTGGTTTGATAGGTTTTGACTAAAAAGCTTGCTGACCCTCTGGGTTACACAATCATAAAAATGAAACACCTAACCTGCTGGATGACAGGTTCACCTGACATCTTACTACTACTTGTACGTTTCATATTTGAATAATGAATTCAGAAGCAGCAGCTATCATCTCTACAAGTTGTCACTGAATTTAGCCACTTTCACCTCAGGTTCTTGGTTGAATAATCTGCATTTGTAAAAAGTAGATTTGTTGTGACAGATCTTGTATTGATGTAATAATTCCACTTTAAAAAAAAAACAATTGAAAATTAAACCATCTGATAGTTTAGCTGGCATTGGGCTTGAGTGGGGATTAAACATGCTACCACCTGGGTTGTCATTCTCCTGGGCCCCATTATCACCCTCCTTATTAGTTTTTGACTCAGCAGAGTAAAACGTGACCGCCTCAATCTTTGATCTCTCACGCGCTGACACAAATCCTTTCAAGCCTCCCGACGTTCTTCTGCTAAGGTAATTAGCGCTAATTAAAAGGTTTCCAGCTGCCTTGTGTGCATTTTTTTGTTCTTCTACAAGACATTGTCCTCACAGGTGCCTTTCCCATGTTTACTGTGGCCACGTCATTCACATTCCTCTCCACTTATTCACAGAGCATGATCAAGGAGATTAGGACTATTGTTTGGGCATGATAAAGGACTGAAATGCCCAACCTATGACCAATGGGAGCCCTTTATAAAAGTCCAGCACATTTGGCAAAGGGTTTGGTCATCTGTAACTTGGCCACAAGCACAAAGGCCATGTTGGACTAGAAAGTGAATTTGACAACAACTTTATTTTATATAGATGTATGATAGTATTATTAACATCTATTTCTATGATTACCTGAGTGCATTTCATTACATAAAACACAGCATATAACAAGGTGATAATGAAGCAAATCTCCTTCTAGCCTTACTTGAAAGTGCAACACCTCTGCTATTGAGAGTGAACACGTGCTGGCACTTCAAGAAAACTGACAAGAAAACTGACAAAAAAAAACAAAGTGTCAAATCTGACATTTGTACCTACATTACATGTTGCTACGTTTCTCTTAAGCATGCGGCTCTGAGCACAGACACTACTGCAAATTTGGTAACTTGTGTATTTTTTAGCACATGAATAACTTTCCTTGTAAGGTGTCTCTGTTGAGTCCAATTGTTTCAGCAAAAACAAAAGCACTTTGAAGAGAATGATATCTGTAGCACTGATTATTACTTTCCCAGTGATACTGCTCTCAATAATGTTAATGCAGATCATACCTCCTGAGTGACTGACACATATCACTTTGTCTCCATTATTCAAAAAGCAGCTAGCCACAAAACAAAGCGGGTCTCGTAAATTCACTCGCAATTCAAGGAGCCCGTAAACATCATTAGCCATCATTTCCCAGCCCACTTGAGTTACATGTGAAGTGTTCTTTATTGTGTAATGAGCCAAGACTCTGAAAAGACTGCCACTTCAAAGACTCTCTTGAAAGCTGTCGCCCATGCAGCCTGCTGACATGTCAAGCTGGGATTAAACGTTCCCCCATAATCATTTCTTTGTTTTCAAATGAGCCTATTGTTTATCTGCACCTTGGGTGACAGCCATCAAGGGCATGCAGAGCTATGGAGGCATTGGAAGTGGCGATACAGATACTGCGTGGTTTGCAGATTTGCTTTATCGCGTGTAAAAATAATAATAATAATAATAATGCATTGTGATAGCATTGCTATCGGTTATTCATAGCCCTTGGAAATTCGAATGTAGATTTGTTCCACTGTCAGGCTGTTCAGCCAAAGAAAAGTCAATGGAGGAGATTTAACATGGGTTACGAAAGTAATTTTGAATTGTATGCGGTTTGGGAACTCGAGTGGCACTTAGCTGGATCAATGAACCCCCTGACATATTTTTCTGTTTTGTCATTTTCATGACTTCTGCTGAGAAAGTCAAATTCTGAGCAAAATTTCTTTCTGTGTATATATAAAACTCTTATCTTTTTCTTGTTTATTCTTTTAAGAAGCATTCTAAGCTTGAATTAGAGCACACAAGAGTGTGACTGTAAGTCACATTCAACACTTGCCTCAATTGTTATGCAGGGAGATGCTCCCTTCCATCTTGTCTTAGAAAAACAGGCCTTTGTCCAAGACCAGCAGTGTGTCATCAGCACTGGGCCTCCTGTGTGGCAGAGACATTGAGCCTGGGCAGCAGGGGGACACTTCTCAGGGCCTTTAAGAACTACAGTAAATCTTCAAACAATTTATCCAAACAAAGGCCACTGTGTAAGGGGAGAGAAAAGACACAGGAAACAGATGAATAAGCAACATCAATTACCAGGCCCTGACCTTGAGAGCCCCAGACCAAGGCGCACATTTCACACCAAATGACTGCAGATTGGGGTTGACAAGCCTGGAGTGGAAAGGCGAGCCCTCACAAGGTTACCCACCATGCATTTCTGGAGGCAAGGGAACTGGGGAGGAGAGGAAAGTGGATATAGAGGGAGGTGGGTGAGAGGTAAAGGAGCCATGAATGAAAGATCACCATAATAGATCTAGGTTTATTTTAAAGTGAAACAAAATGGCTCAATTTGAGCACTTAGCCTGCCAAAATGAGCGCTAGTGAGATACAAGAGCAACATACAAGAAGACAGCCAAATCAGTCCCTTGGTAAGTAGGGGCCCGTAAAGCCAAATATCCAAATGGCATAACACTTTATAGAAACACCAATGGATCCAGTGACTCTGAGGATTTTTTAAGGAGCTAGTGTCTGGGAAAACAGCCATCTTTATTCATAATCATGGCAAGCCATCCACTGCTGTATTAGAAGAAAGACAAAAAGAGGCATTTAATGCATATGCTTCCTGCAATATTTTTTGCATCATTCAAACCATGTGTCATTAAGTTAAATAGCTGTGTCATACCTATTCCTGACCTCTTTTAGATCCATGCCACAAAATCATTAGACTTATGGAAAATGGCTCCTATACCATCACAGTTGAAACAACATGCTGACATTGAACCTTTGAAAGGGCCACTTGACCTCATAACACTCAGCGTAGAGTACTGTACTAATTAACTGCCTAACAATGCTCCCTCACCCTGTCATGGCTCGCAGTCGTCCTGGACAAAACAAAAGATTCATGCTTTTTGCATGCCAAAAGCAGCGCGCGCAATTAATTCAATCTGAGTCGCCTCCAATTAGCCAGTGAAGCAAGAGGTCCCAAGCCTAGTCCAGGAGACCATACACTAATGGCAGTAATAGAAAGTGACACACAGAGAGAGCTTCCCAAATACAAGAGGGATGGTACAATAAAAGGATATGATTGGATCACACATTGAAGTTTTCCAATGTTATTAACACCACCTGACTACCCTTATGAGCAGTACACTCATATGATTAAAGATTAATAAATTAGCTATGCACTTTTTATTATGAGTAGCAGACCATTCTCTGCATATTTTGAGCCATATCAGTAGGGCTCAATGTACAGTCAAGTCAACTGCTAATGTAGTACCTGAGCATTGTAGCTAAACCTTAAACTATTAACAAAGTCCTTGCTCCCTAAGAGCGTAACTGAAACCCTGATTGAATTACTGCACCCTTTAATTACTAACGATCTTAAATCTGAGTCTTGAATCTGATTGAACTTTTTATGCTCTGCATGCCCTGGCTCAACAATTTGTGGTGGAAAATTGAATTAACAACCCGTCCATTTCTGCATTGATTGTCATAACATTAACAGAGTCCCTGGAGTTTCTATGCTGGAAGGGACCAAATTGTAAGACATTACTCACAATAACGCATATGTTATAATCGCAGAGAACTTACTTAAAATTCAATCCACTTTGGCATCATTATCATGTATCAACATAATGAATGACTCCTTCAGAGTATGGTAATTATAATTTGATAAATCATCAGCAGAAAATTAACTAGATGTCAAAACATTCATTGGGAAGGGTGATGAATCGAGGATGATTGTGGTGATGAATTGTGTTAATCTGCGCAGTATGAATCTAGTGAAATGGCTAAACAGCCCAAGATGGATGGGGCACAGAAGCTGCAAGGTCAGACCACAAAGCCGTAGGAAGGGGGGGAATGGCAGAAAAGCTGTGCCTATATGCACAATTTTACTAAGGTAATTTCCTTCCCTGCTTTTGTTTTTTTAAACAGTAATCTATGGAGTTTCAATGACATCATGGCAGAGGATCCACACGGAACTGTGCTGCGCGCTTCTTTACTGCACCGAGACCCAATCATATAAAAAACAGTAGTCCTGCAACCGCCCATCCACAGGCCCATAATTGTGATTCCCTCTTGGATGTTCCCAATGTGAAAGATGTGTCTGGTAAGTGAGAGAGGTCAAACATGAGTCCAGATATTTATTACATGTGCTGCAACCAGATGGAGGCAACACATTC
>OMKZ01014780.1:0-26922 GCA_900302535.1 Neoniphon sammara | reverse complement strand
GCTCTACTGTAACATGTCATGATGCTGCTCATGCTGAACCACAGCCCCACTGCTCCCTCTGCAGGTCACAGCCATCAACTGTTCCACGTGTGTGGCATCCTGGGCACCCACTTCCAGATGAAGGCCATGGAGCAGGACATGGCGACTCGACGCCACTGGCTCCAAACACACTCCTTACCCATCAGCTTTGCCAACTCACTTGGTATAGCGCTGCTTTGTGTGGTGCTGAACCTGAGTGTCATCATCCTCTACAGTCTGCCGCTCCTCTCGTCCTCAGGCTGCCGAGATTCAAAATGTGGTAAAAGTCCAAAGAGGGCGGCCAACAAGTGCTGTGCCTGCTACTGAATCTCTGATATCTCCGTGAAACGCAACTCACAGGTCCCAAATGACCACAAGACATGCAGATGTGAAAAAGGGGCATTATAGGAGATATAGGGAAAAAAAGGTCTTGAGACGACTACTAAACTCAGGGGGAATGCACTCAGGTAATTCTTAAGTGAATTATAGGTGTTGTATGCACGCTAAAACATGATGGTATTTGACTCAGAATGTGCTTCTCAGAATGTGCTTCTGGTGCTTCAATTACTACCTAATTTGCTTCAATAATGCTGATGGGCCATAAATCTGACACCACAATTTTTGAAGCCAGGTCAGCTACTCTGTACCAAGTGCTGTTAGACATGTAGACAAACTCAAAATAAGGGCAAAAGTTGAGCAGACTTAAAATGAAGATGAAAGCACATGCCGTTAATGAGTGATGAATGTAAATGTGTTTTTGTTTTTTTTTTTTAGAAAACTTGTGCCTAGAAAAAGCTACAAAGATAGCAAGTTACCTGTTATGATCAAGTGTTGAACATATTTATGACTGTCAATTATACTTGGCTCTTGTTTCTCTGATTTCCTTACAACTTGTAATATGGAATATGAAGAGATTTTTTTTAAAATACAAAATGCTAATTTCAATTGTAAACTGTATCAAAACTGTATTTTGATATATTCAAATATTTATTTGTACATCATATGTGTTGTAGGGTCAGTTAATGTTGATATAAAATATCCAATCCATTCAGTTTAAAAATGATATATCCCACAAAGGATTACCATTTTTTCCCCAGTGGATGTATCTGACATTGTGATATTCTGCCTGTCTTGCAAAAACTGAGAGTATTTAAGTGCAATGCTATTTATTCAGATTTTTTTCTTTTTTAAATAAACATTAATGCAAAATGTGCCTGTACCATTCATAACATTCTGTAGTACAGAGGAGTGACTTTTCACAGAACAAAAACAATTGTTTGCATGCAAAATTGTCTGATTTTTGAACTATCACTTTATCAGATATTAATATTTGTAAAGATTAATACATGCACATGAAGTTACTTCTATTTTTCTTTTTTCCTTTCACATATTAGCCTAACATTTCTAAAGATTAAAAGCAGAGGTGGAGTAAGTAACTAAGAACATTTACTCAAGTACCATACTATGTCAAGTTTTGAGGTACTGGTACCTTACCTGAATATTTCAATTTTGTGAAAGTATTCTTTTACTGTAGTGAATTTCAGAGGGAAACATTGTACTTTTTAATGCACTAAATTTACTTGACGGCTGTTTGTAGACTACAATTTTACCTGCAAAACATCAAATCTGATGCCTTGTTATGGTTGGAAAAACTAGCCTACAGTGGCCTATATGAAGCAGGAAGAACTACATTAAAATTCTTATATTCTAATACATCAATAATGTCAGTAATATAACACACTGGAACACTCTTCAAAATCACCACTTTTGCTGTCATTTTACAGCAAATACGTCTGCTTTTATTTTCACGTCTTGTTTTATTTTTATTTTTTACAATGTTGAGTGCAGGACATTTACTTTATTCTTCCATTATGGTTTTGCCACTTTAACATAATGATTTGCGATCCTTTTCCGTGATTAAAATGGGCAAGTGCTGAGCTGATTCTGGATCAGCGACCAGGGTTAGAGAACGGAGGCGGGACTTCCGCAACTCACCGCGCTGTCTGCACTGTGATTGGTTCAAATGCCAGACTACGGAAACCAATGTTTTACAAGAGGGAATTTTTCAAATCGAGAAGAGGCGCCGCACTGTGTGAAGGGGAGCCGAGAGAGATAAACAATAGAAGCAATGCAGAGACAAGCGTGAGTATAATTATGTCTCACATTTAGACAATAAACTAAAACTCACAACTTTCAATTGGGTGACATTTGCCTAGGCGAAGAATAATCAGGATAGTGTTAGATAACTTAACAGACTAAGCTAGCTCACCGGTTAGCCAGCTGACTAGCTAGGAAGTGGGTCCGTAGAGACTTACCTTACGTTAAACCTGACGGTGAAGTAACCCAACATTAACCAACGAGGGGTAATAGGAAGCTACCGACTAGATTATTTTAGCTTGCTGACTTAAAACATACGGGTGAGGTGTTAAGTAGTTTGAAATATGACCAGTATAAGTTACCTGACAAAATCCTCTGCGTTTTATTATTCACAGGAAAGGTAAAACTCCTCGGAGGCCTGGCCCGAAGAAAACATCCAACATAGAGAAAGACCCTGTCGGAGTAAGTGAACATAGCTCTTCAATTCCTAATGCAGAAAAATATAGAAATATGTAACTCACAGTCACAGTAAAGGGACGGCTGGTTTCCTAGGCAACAGGAGAAATAAAAGTGGCCTAACTGTATTTAAATTGCATTAAATTTTCTCTGTGTAGGTATACTGCCGTATACGCCCGCTTGGGGCAGAATATGAAGAATGCTGTGTTGAGATGATCAGCAGCACTACTATTCAGCTGCATGCTCCTGATGGACTCAAAGCCAACCGCAATGGGGAATACAAAGAGGTAAGGGTGTAGGAGCCTTCTGTGGGTGGCACAGCTTTGGTGTGGAAAGTGGTAGTTGTCTGGGCACGTAAGGCAAGTCAGCCCAAGTAGTTTGCATCTGACACCACGAAGACTCTCAGCCTTTTGGAGAATTACCATTTAAACAAGCAGAAAAATATCTGAAACTGCTTGCGACAAGTGATTTGCCTCAAATAAAGTCAACAAATAACCTCTTCTTTTTTTCTGAGTTTATGTAGTTCAATGACCATAAAGCTTTTTGTGTCAGTAAGTGATTTGGATTGGATTTGGCACTGTGGTAACGAAAAGAAGAAAAAAATCACCTAGCTGTTCTAGTCAGAACTAAATTCATTATTGTGCCCCAGCCGTAGTTGTATTTGAGACACCCTGAGTTCTACTGTGACACTAATGCTCTAAGAGGGCTAAATATGTGGAAATGGTTGTGGCCAGAAGGACTGACTTACTGTCTGTTTTCTTTGCAGTACCATTCACATGTATGTTCTTCCTTTGTTTCTCCACCAGACACAGTACTCTTTCAAAAAAGTGTTTGGAATCAACACCACTCAAATGGAGCTGTTTGAGGATATTGCTAAGCCGCTAGTAGAGGACCTCATTCACTGTAAGAATGGTAAGTGAGTAAAACGGCCTAGGTACCTTAATTAATAAATACTTGTGCTTATCACTTCAATTCAGTATGTGAGAGTACTTTACCAAGTTGTGATATTCCCATGTTCATAGGTCTGCTGTTTACATATGGCGTTACTGGAAGTGGTAAGACCTTCACGATGACCGGCTCACCTGGAGAAGGGGGGCTCCTCCCTCGTTCCCTAGACATGCTCTTCAACAGCATCGGCCCGTTTCAGGCCAAGAGATTTGTAAGTTATTTAGAGATTTATTTGTAGTTGACCTGTATTAAAAGTTTAAATATTTTGGAAAGAAATGGAGAGCTGACATGAAAACTTTTTGATCTGTTAGGTAATCAAAACAGATGACAAAAATGGGGTGGAGATCCAGAGTCAAGTCGACGCTCTCCTGGAGCGACAAAAGAGAGACAGCCAACAGTCAGTGCCCAAAACACCCTCCTCAAGGTAAATATGAGGCATTTATATCTTGCAAACATTGCTTTTGATTTATAAGCTATCTAACACCAGTGTTGATTAAAGTGGAGGAAGCCTGATGTGTGGTTGATGCTGTTTAGCTTATTGCTTTTGCTTTGATTGTGTTTCTCAGGCAGAGGGCTGACCCGGAGTTTGCAGACATGATCAGCCCAGATGAGGCGTGTAAATGTGAGAATGTGGATGAGGACTGCTGTTACAGCGTTTTTGTGTCTTACATCGAGATCTACAACAACTACATCTATGATCTCCTGGAAGATGCTCCATTTGACCCAATCAGACCAAAGTAAGAGACAGGACTCAGAATTAAAGTGTTGAAAGAAATGTTAAAAGCTTAATTGTATAAAATCTTTGTTGTAGTCACGATTATTTTATTTATTTATTTGTTTATTTATTTATTGTTTTTGTCTGAGATTATCAGCATAGGATGACATTTTGTATACCTACCCAAACTGCAATTCAGAGTTTGAACTCATTCACACAGGTATTCTCTGACAGCATTTGTGAAACATCCACATACATCTACATTTTGCATCAATGTCATGTAAAACAGCTGGGTGTGCTTACTCACCCAACTTATTCTGCTGGCAATTTTTTTTGACTATGTGCCATGTCTTGTACGTGCTGATGCTTTATGCTGAATGAGTGTGTGGATGCAAAACCTTCAAGCCGTGTTTGTTTCTAATTTTGTAGCTCTGTGTTGAATGATGCACTTTTAAAAATCCTGTGTTTTTATCAGGTGGCTTGGTGGAGGCACGCCTATACGGAACACTGAGTTTGTGTATGTGGCCAGTGTAAACGTAACACAACACTCCCGTTAGGTCTAACTTGGCTATAGCTGACATGTTGCTTATGTCATTCAGCATATTCATCCCCATTAATCTGAATACTTTAGGTAGCACATAAAGTAGCTTTAGCTTATTAGCTTAGTGTCACCTTTTTCTTTGTCGACAGCAGCAGGTTTGATGTTGGTGGTTGTGGCTTTTTGGTTTGTCTCCCTGTAAGTTAGTTCAGAGTCATATTAAGACTTTCCCAAATAGCTGAAGTTTATGTATGTAACCAGTATGCATGTGTCTGTACCCCAGTTGTGTTTATATGTCTACTCTAGTTTTATATTTGTAACATTTGACCTTAACTAATGTCAAACATTTAGCATCAGTTAAATGTTTACATCATGTTAACTTTTTCTGCTCGCCTTACACTAAACCAACACATACTTGTATATTGTACATACTGTACATTGTTTGCACATGCTGATTCCTTTCATTGCCCTGTTTCAGACCTCCACAGTCCAAAATTTTACGTGAAGATCAGAACCACAACATGTATGTGGCTGGCTGTACAGAGGTTGAGGTGAAATCTACAGAGGAGGCTTTTGAAGTCTTTTGGAAGGGTGAGTAGTATTCATTGTAAACAGCTTACAATTAATATGGAGCATGGAGCTTTTTTCCCCCAACAAAAAAACAAAACAACAAAACTTCAACTGAAGAGTATGCCCCACAGCTGCCAACCTGATGTTAGCTCCCCTCCTAACCCTTTTAAAGCTTTTTAAGCAAGTTTTTAAGCCTTGATTACATGACTGTGCACACATTTTTTGAAAAACAAAACCATTTTTAGAGGGAAAAAGGCAGATTATAATGACTGTATGTTTTTTTTTAATTAGAAGAAATGCTATCATAGGCTTATGATACTGCAATGTAAAAATGAAATATGTAGGCTACAGAGTATTAACATGGAATTCATTACAATGAGGGACTAAATACTAACTAGACTGTATGTTAATGGAATAGCTGTAATAGAACCATGCTAGAGTAAACTGCGGTTTTGTGAGATGTCTTAATGGATTGCAGAGTCATGTCATCAAAATGTTTATATAGAACGAAGACTTAAATGAGTGTTTGTAAGGTTGTGGCCTAAACTTCCCCCAGTCAAAACATCCATGCAGAGCTGACATAGCAAATGTGACCCAAACAAACACCGGCATACAGCTCCCAGTAATCGCCTCAGGGATTTCTAATTATTTTATTTTCCACATCATGGGGTATAAGTGGCTGTAATCATCACTCATATTCACTGATTGCCTCTCTATTCAGCATGAATTAATTGGCCAAAACAATAAATCGGCTGACCTCATATTACTCTCAGAGGAGTGAATTGTTTATCCCCATTCCTCTAATTGATTTTGTTATTGTTTTTGTTATTGTTACTATTATTCTCTCCAGGACAAAAGAAAAGAAGGATAGCCAATACTCAGCTCAACCGTGAATCCAGTCGCTCCCACAGTGTGTTCATAGTGAAGCTGGCCCAGGCACCACTTGATGCAGATGGAGACCACATTCTGCAGGTGACACACAGCTTCACAAATTTATATTAATATTCTTACTTTTTTGGTGATATATTCACAAACTTCAGTTATTTCTCATTGGTTTGTTTTCTGTTTAATCTTTAATTAAGGACACAGGCCAGTCAAGAGCACATTCTTTTATCAGAGTTACCTAGCTTGTCTGTGCCCTGATATTATCATTCAAGAAATGTTTATAATGATTTAAACTATTAAAGTGCATCAGTGCATGAGGAAAAGTAGGCTAAATGTGTGCATTTTGTGTGAATGGTCACAGCCAGTCCTTGTTGATGCTAATAGCCTGCTGCTGAATTTCAGGATAAAAACCAGGTGAATGTGAGTCAGCTGTGTCTGGTCGACCTGGCAGGCAGTGAACGCACTAGCAGAACCAGAGCAGAAGGGAACCGCCTCCGTGAAGCAGGTCAGTTCATCTATCATTGTGTGTGCCTTAATACAGTCAACCGTTGACAATTACTGTGTCTTTGTAGATTCTTTTTAAGCAAAATTTGCATCTTTATCAGTGTCTCATTTGCGTCTCATTTACAGGCAACATTAACCAGTCTCTGATGACACTGCGCACATGTATGGAAGTCCTACGAGAAAATCAGATGTGTGGAACAAACAAGGTTAGCATTTTTTCATTTATTTAAAACATTTGTCCTTATTTCTTTGGAGAGGAATAATAATATATTCTACTTGTCCATTATATTCCCATCAGTGGTTACTTTATCAGAAGGTTCAGTCAGACTGTTTTTTTTCTTCTTCTTTTTTTTTTTTCCCTCATCCAGATGGTGCCATACAGGGACTCAAAAGTGACACATCTCTTCAAAAACTACTTTGATGGAGAAGGAAAAGTACGGATGGTTGTGTGTGTCAACCCCAAAGCTGATGATTATGAAGAAACTATGGTAGGACATTTAAGTTGTATTGCAGAATGCTTTGAATGTAAAATTATGTTTGATAAATATCATAGCTGTTGCCCAAATAAACAGGCATTTGTGTTCCCTTAAGAAAATGCCTTATCTAATTTTATCTCTTATCACCTGCAAACCTGAAGCTATGCCTTTGCTGATTAATTTGCAATCGTTAACGAAATCACTGCTGTGATTTGTTAAGTATTACATTGTGTGTTATGATGTGTATTGCAGCTGGTGATGCGCTTTGCGGAGATGACCCAGGAGGTGGAGGTGGCCAGACCAGTGGACCGACCCATCTGTGGCCTTGCAGCGGGACGCAGACACAGACACCAGGCTTTTAGAGATGAGCTTTCCCGTCGCCTGGAGGAGCGAGGAGGCCCCAGCAATGCTGGTAATGACCTTTTGAGTTTGTAATATTAGCAGTCATCTGCTGATCTCATGCTGTATTCATGCACGACAGAGATGCATCTGTCATTTTATTTGTGTGAGTAACTCTGAGCTAACTGTTGTTCTGACCCACAGATGACCCAGCACTGCTGAATCAGCTCATTGACAGCCTTCCAGCCCTGCCGGCGTGTGAGCTGCTGGACCCAGCAGATGACCAGACGCTGCCCCGCCTCATTGAGGTTCTGGAAAGGAGGCATCGCATCCGACAGAAGATGACCGAGCAGTTCAACAAGACTTGTAAGGGCTCATTTCCTACACAGGGAATGTGAGGAGAGCAGAGTAGCCAGAGTCTGTTATCTAGAAAGCATATACCGTGCTGTCTAATATGGCCTACATCTTTTCTGTTTGAGGACAATTATCTGATCAGCACTGCAATGATACCTTCATATGCAATATTTTCAGGGTGATCATATAAATTACTATGTGTGTTGCAGCCTCTGGATCATTTACTGTTGACTTCAGTCAGTTATCCCCTAGAAATTAGTAGGACATGACCCTCTGCATAATATTCTTGTTCGGACAATCCATTGTAATCCAATGTGATTCTAAAAAAGAAAGATTCAAATTTTAAATCTTGACCTGAAACCAAATGACATGATTCTAATAAGATCAGCTGAAACCAGGGTCTCACTGAGGGTCTCTTTGTAGCCCAGTGGGTGTCAATGTGCAGAAAAAAGCTAGAATATAAATATGCTTTGAAACACAATGAAGACCATAATCCAGAAGTGGAGGAAATATGAAACCCTCTGCCCTCCAAGTTGGATGTTCAGGGGCTTTGAGTTAAAATATTTTTGAATATTTATCAGTATTTAATATAATAGATGGTGCTAGAGGAAGTAAGCTGAAATTGAATAATAAATACAGTTAATGTTTGGTAAAGCTTTTCAGGAAATGTTGTCACCTGTGCATTTCCTTCCTATGGTAGGCAAATATTTTTGAAGAAGTTGTCAGCTTTAACAGCATGTATTAGATATTGCCATCACATACATTCATATCATTTCAGAATATTTTTGCCATCTGCATGAGATTTGATTTCTGAGCAGTCAAGCCCCTCTGGAGATTTTATTTGAGATGTGAAATCCTGTTGTTAAATAGCGGATTAAATTAACTATTTTATTCTACAGCGAACACATTGAAGTCCATGCTGCAGCAGTTTGACAGCCAGATCACTGCTAAGGAGAACTACATCCATGATCAGCGAGGCAAACTGGGCGAAAAGGACAAAGTCATCGCCAACCAGAAGATGGAGATAGAGCGATTAGAGAAAAAATCCAAAATGTTGGAGTACAAGGTGTGCTGCCTCTGACCACTTTATTCTACTTAGCTCTTGGTCTACATTACAGTTTGGCCTCATAATTTCAATTTACTCAGAAACCTTTTAGTGAAAGCCTTCCCTCCCTTCAGATTGATATCCTGCAGAAGACAACCAACATCTATGAGGAGGACAAGCGCTCACTTCAGCAAGAGCTGGAGAGCCAGGAGCAAAGGCTGCACAGGGAGCTGTCAGAGAGGAGGCGCGTGGAGCAGCGCCTGCAGGGCGTGGTCACCGACACCAAACTCAAGTGGGAGAAGGAGTGTGTAAGTGAGATTCTTGGCAGTATTTGTTGGATTTTTATAATTAGTTTGCTTATAGCCATGAAAGACCTGGAAAAAAATGCATACAGAGTTTTAAAAAAATCATAACTTTTGTCATGACATGGAATTGTGGTCACAAATTTATTTTTCAATCAGTTTAGTGTTCAATATTAAGTTAGGTTGCTGCTAAACTCGAGGCACTAAAGGATATCTAAAGGCAGTGGTTCTCAACCTTTTGGGCTTCTCACCCCTTAGTCTGGCTCACAGGATGCACATGGTTTATAAAGCCTACCATTGGCCATTATTTCAATCGGAATTCTTGTCCCCCTCTGCTTTCTGCATGGTACCGTTTTCAAAATCCCTGTCGCTACGTGAAACAACAACAACCTCCGAGCTAGCAACCTACAGGCTGAAGTATCAGTAAAAGCTGTATCACATAGTCAACAGATATCTTTTACTGTTTTTATGTGGCGTTTTCTTTGGCAGGGCTTTAGTCATTTTAATGTCAGGGCTTCTCTTCCCACGTGCAAATGTTCCACCAAAACAATGCATTCATTAATACTGAATGAAGACTGTATATTTAAGATAATTTAATATGGCTGACTCTACATGTTCTGCCCTCCAATTTTAGTGAATGCACCTGAGCTTAAGTTCTAAATCATTTCTTATGTAAAGACATTGGACTATGTGAGAATTCCTCTTACCATTTTGAGATTAGGGTTTCATCTTGTAATGGCTAGTAATATTAACTTGATAATGGATGAGAAAACAAATAATAAAACCTAAAAATACAGGAATAATGTGACACCTGTGGCTTGTGTGGTTTTATTCCCACGGGAGGCTTAACATAACCACAGTGATGTGGTTACCATGGCAGCTCTACTTGTGTCCCCCATTATTTTAGTCAAAGAGTATTATAGTATCACTCACAAGTTTTCAAGCATTTCCTGCTGTTTTCCCCTCAGGAGAGGCGAGTTAATGCCAAACAGCTGGAGATGCAGAACAAGCTGTGGGTGAAGGATGAAAAATTGAAGCAGCTCAAGGCCATCGTCACAGAAAGCAGCAGCAGCTGTCCCACTGAGCGTCCAGAGAAGCCTCAGAGGCCCTCAAGGGAGAGAGATCGTACCGCACCTCAGAAGAGGTCTGCCTCGCCATCGGCACTCCCCGTGAGTTATTTACTCTTTAACACCTCTTCCATTGCTTACCTGCTTTGTGATGAAACTGTAGTCACTAAGAAAATGTTGCAAACTACTTGATGTTACAGAAGTTTCATCAGTGATTTATAAGTTGCATGCACTTACTGCTGCATACAGCCGCTACTTTTCTAAGTTCCACTGTTGTATATTTGTTTCAATGTGGAGACTCCCCACACAGCCTCAATACTTGGCTACGTTCCCTCATCATTTTTCAGGACTTCAGCCAAACTCCTTCCTGCCAAAATCCTGCCAGCCTTAGGGCAGGTCAAGACCCATACCCCACCTCTTCCTCCTCCTCCACTTCCTCTTCAACCTATCTCTCAGTAGCCTCCTGCATCTCTGAGTGGGAGCAGAGGTTCCCTGTAGACACAAGGCAGGGCAGTCACCCTGGGACTCCCCAGTATGGGAGCCGGACCCCAGCCCGATATCAGAACAGCAGCAGCGTGGGCCGCCGGAGAGGCCAGCGATGGGCCCCAGACACTGATAACCCTGCTACGACTCTTGTCTATGGTCTAGACTTAGAGTCAAGCACAAGGGTTAGTGTATGTTTGCATTCGTAGATGTCTTGTAGAGTCTGTAGAGTCGGATATGTCTTGGCGTCCTTTGGGACACACTGTAGTTTTAGTCTGCCTGCCTTATAGAAATGCATCCATAGTGTCTTGTCTAGATGTCTCTGTGGAAATACATAGAGATGATGCACTGCACATATGTATACTTTCTTTTATGCAGACTGTAGGGCGGACTGATCTGCCATGCTTGTTAAGCCTCTAGATGTGCATCTAATGCTGTTCAGTATATGCCTCTAAAAGTAGTTCTATACTGTGCTTCTAGTCCTTTCTGTTTCCTGCTACCAGAATGCTGTGGAGGCTTTTAGAACTGCTTTTTCTCTGTAGCTTTCATGAGGACAGCAACAATACTTAAAATTTGAAACACCCACACTGCACACTCAGTTGGCAGCCCCATTGTATAGCCTGAATGTAATACAACTAAATTTAATATTTTCACCCAAGTCTCTTTAAAAATCATAAAAACGTACACAAACTCTTATTTGTCTGGAGAGCACTGGCACTCGTAGTAGTAATGGTAGTAGTTGTAGTTGCAGCAGTGGTAGTATTAGCAGTAGCATTGTTTATTTTAATGCCCCAAGCTGTAGTCACTGTGCAGCAACTGTTACCAACTGTCACTCAGTCAATTAACAGTATATTTCCCTCTAAGATTCAAAGAAAAATAATCAAGATATACTTTGGTTTTGACAGTGAAAATAACATTTCATAGTTACCTGTTCTGACATCCTGTGACAAAGCCAGGAAAGACTTTCTGCCCTTCGACTCAACATAGAAACAAGAAGAGTGGGCGTGTTTTTGTAATTCCTTGCTCAGCCACAGGAGACTTGTTGTCAACAGTGATTGCAGATTTGAGCTTTAAAGGAACAGTGAAAATGTCCTCCACTCACCAGTTGACTTGCTGTGTTATAATGACACATAAGTGTGTCATAGCACAGTGGGTTACCTGGCGCAGCTCTGTAGCAGCGCTCTCCAAAACAACCTGAGTGAATGGAAACCATTTTCATGTGCAAACCACTACCAACCTCTTTTCAGAGACATGGTGTTGGAGAGTTCTAATGTTGGCCAGTACAAATCTTTGCAACTGATAACATCCCTCAAGCCTGTGCACTGATGATGGTATAGCCCTTTACCTCTCAATATCCTCAATACACTTAATAGATTCTTACTACTTATAAAGGCTTACATCACAAGTGTTATTCGGTAGGGCTTTGACACCTTCCACAATTTTTTTTCTTTCTACCCAAAGCAAAACTTGGTAAATAAATCCCCTCCCCAGTCCCTTGTCTTTACATGCCAGGTCGATAAGTTCATTAGTCATCTGTTCTTTTTCATTAATGATTCCACCAAATAGAGAATAGAATAGAAATTCCAGAAACCCTGTGCAGCTGTTGCAGAATCTGTCCATTTTATTTGGAGTAACGTGGTAAATGTTGGCTCCGTGATGTGGCCCTGCACACCAGCGGCAAAGCTCACTGATTGAAGGCCTGTCCTTCCACCAAAGCTGGACATATTGGGCATCTGTTAAACTTGGCACCATTTTTATTTTCTTCATGATCTGTAAAACTGAGCATGTAAAATGCTGGACACATCTTGTTTACTTAATAGTGGAGAGTCATGAAGTTGTTTTAAGTACCTGTCCAGCAGCGTTGGACAGTCTGATTTACTTCAGTTTTTGTACCTTAGCAATTCACAATCTTTTTAATGCCTTTGGCATTTAGTAGAATGCAGACTTCTTGTTTTAAAAATCACGAGACAAGAGTGCTTGGCATATTGCTTAGTTTTTGGTGCTTATTGTCTAAAACTTTTCTTGTTTTAAGTGGCCTAAAGTCATAATCCATGTATTCTATTAAGAATGTGGACTTGCCTTAATTTAGATATTCATCATGTCAGGTCCACATGTTGTAGTTGGTCACATATCCATGGCTGCCAGTCTACGTTTGGAATTGGTGCGTTGGGGTGTTTGTATAAAACTCAGTGTGGTGCTTAAGTCTGAAGTGAGTAATCTTCTTTGTAGTCTAATGTTAGACTTTTTCAAATTAGAAGACAAAACATGAACAATGTATGGGCTTCTCCAACTGTGAACGAGATTGTAGAACGTCATAGACCAGAAAATAACAGCATATTAGCCATAGAGGCGTCAGATGAAGAGCATCAGGTAATGCAGAGTCAGTTGTTGATCAATGTATCGGAACCTAAAACATCAGCAAAATAAAAATAGTTCAGTGCCTCATGTCACGTAATACAGATCATTGACTGTTTGCATTATTTGTATGTTTGCAAAAAATCATCAGAATCGTTCAAATCATCTCAGTTTGAGCTGTGACTGACGCCATGCTGCGAGTCAAAACAAATCAGTACAAATCAGTGCTAACACTGTAACCAAAAACACAACTACAATGGAAGATAAAGTTCTTGAAGCAGTTTCTCCCATTTCTCCACATGAAATTTGATGTGGTTGGAAATCATATTTAAACATCTCCTTATTAAAGGGATAACCTTGCTTGCTGTGCCTTTTTTGTTTTATTTATATCACTGATATGTGTCAGGCTTCACTGCATCAATCACCATTTTGAAAGAAATGAGAGGTGAAAGCCTAAGCCTGTATCAGTCATCTTTGGTTTGGAATGAATCTTTCACATAATCAAACAAACAAAACAACAAAAAACAAACAAACAAAAAACTTTTCTCTGTTCCTTTGCATGGGATTTCTCATTCTCATCATAACTCTTGCTGTAGTAGGCTGTTTTCGATTCATTGGGTGTTTGAGGTGCTTTATGAAAACGTATGTGTTGCTGGAAGCTGAGAATATTCTATTTTAAACTATTTTTGTGACTTGTGATTTGAGTGCACCTACAGCACTATAATAACTTCAAATACGTTTTGTGTGTCGAATTTTAAATTAAGTAAGATTTGAATGCAAGATTTGTATTTTATTAAATCACAATTTACTGCAGGGTATGTACAATATACCGAACTGTACATACCATGCCTCTCCATGTCTTCCAGTAGTACCTATACTTTCAATACAAGCTGACACCCAACACCAACTAATCATCAGCGCTGACTACTAACCCCACCAACCCTCTCATGGTTTCTGTCACTATCAAATGTGAATAACGTCCTGGTTTGTCTTTTCCTCACATTGGGATCATCAGACGGCCCCACCAGTTCATCCACGGCACAGGCGCTCACAATCCGCGGGTGGGGAGAAATGGGTAGACCACAAACCAACCTCTAATTTGGACCTAGACACTGTCATGCAGCCAATCATTCCCAATGCAATCAAGGTGTCCAAACCCAGCGAGAAAGCTCTGTCTAAATGCCACAAATATGTGCTGAGGCATCAAGAGCTTGCCTCCGATGGGGAGATTGAGACCAAGCTGATCAAGGTAAACTGGCATGATTCCTCCAGTGGAGACCTTCTATTCTATTGTTTTCTTTCTTGCATGAATTTGACTTAATCACATTTTAATTGTTTTCATGTAGGGGAGCTGTTGCAATACAGTTTGTCGTTGTAGCAGAGTGAGGTTTCAAACAGTGAAGTGACTTTGCTGTTTATTTGCAGTCATGTTAAAGTGAATGTGGTGGTTATATGGCTCTTGGTGTCCATGTTTTTGTTTCTCTGTTCTGCTCTGGACATTTTCATCAGTCTGTTTCCTTCCTCAGGGTGATGTTTTCAAAACAAGGGGCGGGGGACAAGCCGTACAGTTTACAGACATTGAGACGCTAAAACAAGAGTGCCCTACTGCACCAAGGTATACACCCGAACACTGGATGTGATACTGCTGCTGCTGTGTATGAGACGTTATGTGTGCGCTTGATGTACTAACATAAGATACTTACTAAGACTATTTTTCATGAGTTAATTTTTACAAATCACTAAGCATTAGCCCTGGACTTTTTTAGTTGAGAATATCAGTGAATGGTGTATTCATTCTTGATTGATACAGTGTGGGAACTATGTCACAACCTAATGAAAAAAAAAAAATAAAATAAAAAAAAAAGCCACTGAGCTCTTCAGAATAGAGACCTCATTATAAATATTACATATTTTTGACCTTTACATCAAAAGCTCAAAATATAATGTGTCTTCAGCCTAATAATGTAAGCATTACAGTAATAGGAAATGTGTGATGTAATACTAGGCAATATTCAACCTGATATCGTTAAAACTGATTGCCAATTAAATGGCCACTTTAGAAAAATACACTAAAAGGAAAACCGCAAAGGATAATCTTGTGTAATTGCTTAATAGCTATTGAGTGGCCCCGTGTGTCTTAATAGGAGAATAAGTTGGCATTTCGTCCATCATATCAACATCATTTACAAACTAGTTATCATTGGTAAAATATTGTAATTAAAATTCATGAAACTTGGTTATGAAAGTTAATGGGCTAAAATCACCTGCCTGCTTGGTCAAACTCAAGATTTATTCTTTGATCACTTGAGCCAACATGGAGCAATTTAATTTGTGTGTGTGTGTGAGAGAGAATGTCCTGATGTTAAAATACCATGTTAAATAAATAAATAAATAAAATAATACTGACATCTCAGAGTTTTATGACAGTGTTTATGTTTGACCAGAGAGCTGACAAAGACCTTTTTTGTTACAGTCGCAAGAGGAGATCAGGGTCTGGAGATGGACCGGTTCAAATCGATGACATTGAGAACAGGGTAAGCTGCTCAGTAAACAAACAAAAAAGTCTAACATCATTGTGATAGACAATTTTTACACAATGAGTTTTAATTATTATACATTCTAAACAAGCAAACCTGATTTATGACAAGCATTACTCATGTATCTTTGTCTCTTGTCAAAGCTGAATTGCTGTGAAGAAAAATTGCCAACTACCAAAATAATTGACAGGAGTGTATTGCTCTTTTCTGATCATTATGGAGGGTTTTTTTTCCACGTTGTTCATTTATCTGCATGTGTCCTCTAGTATTGACCATATAAATAATTAGTCCCTCCAGCCAATTAATTTGTGTGTGTGTGTGTGTGTGTGTGTGTGTGTAACACAAGTAAAACATGTATTACTATATCTGTATAACATGTATATTTTTGAACCTTTTCTTCCTGTAGGTTCCAGTGATGAACACAAGTTCAGCCCACGGCTATCAAAAGTAAGCAAATCAAAGTGTGCGTGTGTGTGTGTGTGTGTTTATATATATATATACACTGTCTGCAAATGTATGACACATTCTACCTGATGATTAGGGTTTCAAATTAATGTTTGATGCCTTCTCTTTTTCCTCCAGACGCAGAAAGCCTTAAGTGGTTGAAGACATTAGGAAGCTTTTTGAAGGTTTTTCCTTGTAAACATGCTGGATTATTTGTGTATCGGACCAGTGAGGGAAGCTTCACTTAAAACTATGCAGAACACCTTCCCACTGTCCATTTTTTTTAGATGAGTGATTTATAATGTAAATATCCTTTAATTATTATCATAAAGACAGTGCTTAAAACAAATAAGAATATCCCAGTTGTACTCTGACAGAATGTTTTTTGCTGTATTTTTGAAATTGTAGAAATATTAGCCTTTTTGTTTTTTTAAAGACACACTGATAATGAGGGCCCAGATACGGAAAATCCCATGACTATTACTTCCATGTACATTATTACTCCAGTTTTTCACTGCTTTTTACCTTCCCCCAAAGACTATTTAGAAAATAAAAATGTGATATTTTTATGCACTTGCTTTTTGGTATTGAGGTTTGTAGGTTGCTTCTTTTTAAAGAATACATTTACATTTTGGTACATGAGCTCTCTGATCAACAAAATTGCAAAATGATGAAAATGTTGGCTGTTTGACATCTATGAGTTTGGTATTTCTTTTCTATTATATGCCGATACTTGATCACACTGTGTTTACTTGACTGGTTCAGCAGTTGTGCTGCCATATGCACAACTATTCACGATTTGACACAGAAAAGCAAAGCTGATATCAGGCTTTACATATCACAGGTAGGTTGATCAGAGTAAAACTAATTTACCAGATGGCAGTGTATTCTTTTTTTTTAATACATATTACATCGTGTAGAACCTCAGCTGCAAATGTAAGACTGCTCATTACGTTTGCTAAAATCAGTCTCTATCTGTAAATAGATACCATGAAGGAGCTTTTGATTTTTTTTGTTTTTGTATGTGTATTGAAACAACTCAGAATATGTGTAGTACTCTCTTGGTGTCAGTAAATTCATTCAAACACCATTAAAATCGCTTGTCTTCCTTGACAATTCCTTAATCTGCGGGTCCTCTAGAACTTTTAAATTTATATATATGTTTAAAGGATCTCAATATCTTATGTAACAGTGATCAGGTTCTTTCGCCATATTATGCAGAACTACGTTCAGTTATTTTTGATTTAGATTTTGATGCAAATATAAAATCAGAGGGTGTTACTGAGAAATTAGTAAGGCAAACAACTTGGGAAAGTATTGTTATTGAAAGATTGCATGAAGGTGTGGAAGGCCTTGCCTTTGTCTAACTGGTTCATGGGTTTTTCAGATACTTAGAAAGGACTTTAACATTGACAGATAGGATATTAAAAGGGATATTAAAAAAATGATAAAAGGCACTACTGAATTACTGAATCCCAATGCTGAAGATATTGCAGAACATTAAAAAGTATAGTATTATTGTGATTCTATTGCAATGGGAGCTCACTGGCCATTTATCAACGTTACTGACAAGGAGACCCATTGTAAACACACTGCATACCAAAAAACTTAGTTACAGTGTCTGCAAACACTGATATCCTTGCAATTTTGGAGGTCAACCACACACATTTTTCCTATTTGGCCAAGCCACAGGGATCCACTCAGCACAAACTGAAAGGCTCACTTTAAGGCTTTGCTAAACCCCCAGTTTGCTCTGCTAACAAATGGACGTTTTATGTATGTGATCGGCTGTTTGTGCAGCATTCTTTGGCCTGTCAACATTTGATGAGAAATGTCAGTGCAAACCATGCAGCCAAACCGAGGCACACAGTTGCAAGTCTGTATATTTTGTCAAGCCACTGCTAAAATCCTGAGGACTGGGCCTTACTGCTCGCTCCCTGATCATGTTAAATTCCACCAGCATGTTGCAAATATAGAGAGGATGTCTGTGTTACCATCAGATTTGTGATGACAAACTGTGGAAACAACTTCTGGGAGGAACATATGTGTGCAGTGTGTAATTTTTATCCAGGAATTCTGAATGGATTTAAACCAGAATCTTTAATGCATTTTTTGTGGGTAAATCCCATTGTAACTATGTCTACTTATTGATAATATTTCTTTGTTACTGAGGAAAACTTTGGTTTAGCAGTAAGCAAGTAAAGAATTATTGGTGCCGCTGCCTATACTAATGCTCTAATTCTCATAAGAAGTCATTTTAGAAAAGTGCTAAATATTCTTTATTACTGATGGAATTCATATCTGGTAACTTAACACTGCATAAACAGTTTTATTGTCTGTTTTGGTTACTGATAGATTTTCTTAATTGATTAATTAGTCGCTGTAAAGAGTTGATGTTGCGATAAGTTGCAGTATACATTTTGAACAGCAGGTGGAGCCAGATACCTTCACAAAGCAAATATCCCAGGCTGCACAGGGGAGAGTGGCTGAGTCAAGTTTGATGGGGTCATTTTCTCCTTCACATTACACAGATCTGCTTCAGAGCGTTTTGAAGTTGTTGTTTTTTTTTAATGGTATAGTCTTTGCTCTTTGCCTTCTCCTGAGGCTGAATGTGACATTTATTATTGCTCAACAATAACCGAGTCACTGAACTCACAGCAGTACACTTCTCCCTATAACCTGTCTGTCTTTGTCCGGGCCCCTTTTAAGACCCAATATGAATGACAGTCAGTCACTTATTTAAGGAAGTGTAGCGCGCTGTACTGCTAGTCCCTGTCACTCACTTTAGACATCCTGTGCTTCCCAGATTGCCCCGCTGCCTTATGGGAATCATTTCACAGTGAACGCCTGAGCAGCCATAATGGTGAGGTCACTGATTTGCTGAACTGTTTTCCTGCTTAGATGATGAGCCATCACTGATGTCTGCCTAAACCTGCAGGTGCTGAGTTTTTACCTCACAGTGAATGAAGCTGAAGACAGTATAGGTGGTAATAGGTGATGCACACTTGGCAAATAATCTTTGGAATGTGATGTGGTTACTAGAGTTGGCGGATCAAATACATCTGCTCCAGATTTTTCCTATTCAGCCTTCACAAGGGCCTCTCTGTATATGGGAGGTGTTAAAGGGTTTTCAGACTACACTGTGGTTTTCAGTCTGTGGAAGCATTTGACCAAAGGCTTTGAAGTAGTTGTTGAAGTCTGTATTGTAATAGGTCAAGCAAAGTCATGGGTTTTACTTCAATGCTTGCTTATTGAGACGATGCCCTTGAGCAGCAGCAGCACTTTACATTTTGCAGGAGGCACTTAAGCAAAAGATTTCAATACTTGGGTTTTGTAATAAAAACTTGAAGTTCTTTTTTGTGTGCAAAAATGTTATCTATTTTATCCATCACTAGTTGAGCAATGGAAAAAAAATGCTTGTTTTGCTGTGGTGTGTCTAATAACCTCATAAAAAGGCAGTGGAAGAAATCAGTTCCCAAAGCGTTGGAGTGCATAAAATAGAAAAGGTGTGAAACTGTATAATACACAAAACAAAAATGTCTTTTTCTCTTCTGTTCTCTCAATGCTACCATAAAAGGAAGTAAAAAAGTAAAAGATGGATCTGATCTAGGCTTGGTATTGCAGCTACTATGTTGCAATGCATTTCAAGCTTTGTGCTGTTCTTCAGGCAGCATCATAGAGTGCTATGCTGACATGTCACTAGAAATTTAGACATTGAGAAAAAAGAGAAATGACAAAACCTGACAGAATAACCCATAAAATAAATACATAAGCTTGCGAATAGCAGACAATTCAAATAAAGATAGACACTGGAATGGCAACAGTAATACATATGTTTGTGCTGGCAAAACATGATTATAAGATAATAATATGAAAACATATGTTTAACCAAGCCAACTGAAGCCCGTTACCTATGAAAATAGGTAATGCAAATTTAGTGGTGGAGAAAATATTAAGTGTCAAGGAATGATGGGACATAACACAAACTAAATGATGCCATGAGTTGTAGTGGTAGAAGAATTTTTTTTATTTTTCTTTTGATATTAGTGGGAAAAGTCTTATTGTTCTATCTAGGAGTTATTTTGCATTGCTCCCATGTGGTGGATGTTTTATTTCACAGTAGCCTAGTTGAAGATGTTGGTGATGAATTCCTCTGATAAGGTACTGTCACCAGTTTATTTAAGAAGGTTTACATTCGGGGTCAACAATATAAGCTTTATGAACATTCTCATTTTAAAGAGGAAGACACTACTCTCGCACCAACAAGCTTCAGGGGAAAAAAAAGACTGAGCGAAAAACTCTCCTTGCCTCTTTGTACCACCCCTGGACTCTTGAGGAGAACCTGCCAGTGGGGCGGTTTGCCTCAGATGGTTGTGCTCCAGCAGGAGGCAGTTCACTGTAAAGGCACAGGAAATGAGGAACAGATTTCAGGAGCATGGGGGTACAGCAACAAAACTATTAAAAAAGCCTACAGAGGAGCAGTTTATAGCCAAAGAGAACTCCAACCCACCACTGACTGCACTGTATGCTGTCTGCTAGGGCTGGGCGTTATATTGATACTAAGTTGATATTATGAGGTGAGACTAGATATTGTCTGAGATTTTGGATACTGTGATATGGCATAAGAGTTGTCTTGGTTAGCTGTTCTGTTATTTGCCTCCACCTGCTTGGTCATTATTATTGCTAATGATTGTTTATCAAAAATCTTTTGTGTGTGAATAACTTATGAAAGCACTAGTAGTTATCCCTACAATATTGTCACAATATCAATATTGAGGTATTCAGTCAAAGATATCATGATGTTTGATTTTGTCCATATCACCCAGCCCTGCTGTCATTGCATTCAGCCGTCAAAACAGCCTTAATGACTCCCTGGAACCTGCACAACACACACCACCAACCGCAAACCATAGACTCTGTGCCAGCTCATGTTGGACATCAGTCCTGTGGACCTGATCCACCTCCCCTTATCTGAATAGGTGACTGTCAAAAGGATTTAAACACTTTGTTGTTAAGTTATGAGAACTGGTCAAAAATACTAAAGGGTAGTTGAGGATGATTTGGTTGTATAGTTGCTTGACTGTTGACAAGTTTGTAATTGTAGATGATAGGTTCATTTGATTGACATGCTTCATAGACTTTAAGTTATTTTTGTAGTGAAAATTGGAATCTTTAACATTTTTCTACCAACTGAATCTAAATATACCTGTCTTTGTACAATGCCAGCTTCTCATTGTCCTTAAAAAGTAGTTTTGTCGCGCAGATATAATACTGAAAGGTAGGTAAATGTAGAGAACAAACTTCATTGTAGAGCCTCTTTTTATGGGGAAATAAGTAGTTTAATTTCAGTGTAAAAAAAAAGTATTAAACACCATAATCCAACATGTTAAATTACCAATTGATTATTTAGACTGAATAAACAGATTTGGCTAAGCATATCCTCAGTTAAAGGCCTCAGCCTTTAAAACCTGATGCTCATCCTTCATCCTCATCATCAACTAATGCGTCACACCTTAAGATGGCTTGAATCCATTACAAATCCATTCAACATAGACAGGAAGCCAGTTATCAATAAGCACACTTACTGATCCTTGGCTTTCTACCAATAACTATGGTAATGTTGATTTTGAAATAGCACTGGAAAAATACAAATTCAACAATGACAAATTCAAAAGGAGACTATCCATTGCCTTTTATTAATGATGAAAGCTATGTGTGTCATCTTTACAGAGATCAAATGTATTAGAACAAAATTTAGACTAGCTTGCATCAGTTTAAACCCATATTGTTTCCTTTTATTACCCTCCCTGTGGTGATTTCTCTCGTGGGCAGGATGTCCATCCTCTCGTGTGGCCCAGACACTTTGGACAGTGGTTGAAGGTGGCAAGCAAAATCTAGGAAACTGCTATCGGACAATCTCAACTTCTGTGTCTCCAGGCTTGCCTGTGAAAATATTGACCCTTCCTTCCCTGCCTATTTAACTAGCCAGCCTTTAAGTACTGTCGGAGCAAATACCTCATGACAGCACTGCTTTTCTAAATGGCTCCTTTTACTCAAACACTCGCTAATGGCTGCTTAAACACGGTTCCTCTTATCTGTTGTGTACCTTGTGTTTGTTTTAGAACGTTGTATTGGATCGGTCACCTTTTTGTGTACTGTTGAGTGTGAAAGTGAGAGATTACAAAACACTATTTGATGTTTGCGTCTTTTGTTTTCAGGATATTTTCCTTTATTGTATGGTGTCATTATGGTGTGGATATAGGTGGCTGCTGAGAGTTGTTGGCCCACTTTGTTGTGTACACAGATATGAGAAGCTGATGTGCAGATAAACAAAAAGAGTGAGGAATAAATTCTTTTCAGGTTGTTTGCACATGTGGCATGACAGCTTAAATATACAGTTTTCTTATATATTTTATTGGTGTGACTCGGTATGACATTTCTTGTCACACCATTGCAAATATCTGTGTACTTTATTGGGATCATTTATCCATTTTGGGGAGTAATCCTAAGTGAGTAATCCTTCTATTTGAATTCATTAGGACATGTCATTAAAAGCTATCACATTCAACAATAAATTAAGAATTAATTCTTGAAATCATATGTACCTCACCAAAGGATTAGATTAGAAAACTGCAATAAGCAGTTCATAAACTATTTGTTTACATTTTCATTTATTTACAGAACTCTGAAGTTCTGAAGCATCAAGGTCTGTGGAAACTACAGATCTCAGCTCAATCTCATATCAAAGCAAGATAAATGGAAGTGCAAATGTACAAATGAGTTAGGCTGACAGGAAGCAGTAAAACTACAAAGATTAAGAATTGATGCCTTTAAACAACCACAATGGGATATTGCAATCAATCAACAAAATTCCTGTGTTATACGATATTATTTAGCCAGTTTTCAGCACTTTTCCCTGTTATATGGCCTTGTAGGTTACACAGCTGGCCTTGGCTCACGGGCAGTTCGGCAGTATTAGGCCTACCTTTGGAATTGGGGGATGAACAGGTAAACTTTTGAGTACCGATCAATCGAAAAAAAATCTATCCCCGAGAGAACCTGAAGACTACCCTCTCTATTATAACTCTATATAACCCTTTCATACCTTATACCTGTACTGTTATTCTCTGTCATGAGTCATGGGGGTAAGTAGCACCAGTGATCTGAGGCAGTGGGGTTCCTGGTCTCCTGATGAAAAATCCCGTTTCTGACAATCAGTTTTTGTACTTGTTTAGTTGGTGGAGCCGACGTCTGAGACATCCTATATTGTGCCTCAGCTTTACTGCACATGAGCACAAAGGTGAGGTTGTGCCTCTGGTTGAGCTGGCTATAGCTTTGGCTGATAGCTACTCTATTGTATTTCCCTGATAAGAGACTTTCAGACCAGGGAATTTTTCTTTCATATCTGGCTTAATACATAGTATGTAGATATGCTTAGTGTGTTTACATAGTAGTATCAGCAGCCATTGTATGTTTGTGTTTTAAAGGCATTTTTGTACCAGAATGATAGACAATTGGTGTCACAGTTAAATGTATTGACTTAACCTCTCTCCAACACACTCTCTGACACCATTGTCATGGAAAATATACGACAGCCTTCTTCCTACTCTCCCCTTACCTCCCGTGTCTCCTCCGATTCAACAAGCTGTGTTTGTACAGCCGTTTTCGTGTGTGTGTGTGTTTGTGTTCAGAGCACACAATGGGGGTTTGATGCTGTACTGCATTCCCTCAGTTCCTGTTTCCTCATTTGCAGGTTGCACCTAAGTGTCCAAAACCTATAGGCACAGACCTTGTAGAGCAAATGTCCCTACAGTTTTATCACATTTGCAATGGTGAGACAAACAGAGCAAAGTCATATTGCACTTATCAGGGATGGGGATTAACAAATGTGACAAATTCGATCTATATGGAATGACAGCAAAATTACAAAATACGTTATTAGTTATTAGCAAAATTGTGTGTCTGCATTGATTTTGTTTGACCATCACATTTGTTTAAAGCTATGATAATGCGTGGCAGTGTGGAGCTCACAAGAAGGAGATCTGGTACAGTTATTTCTTTAGTGTTTATGGATGTAGGTAAACTGAGCAGCAAATACAGTTTTGGTTAGGGCCTTATGATTTAGAAATGTTTCCAATTTGCTCAGATGATGGAGTGCTTTATAACAGACAGCAAACAACAGCAACAACAAAACAATTTCTTAACAGCTTCTTTCCAAAGTTCAACAGTCAATAGTTTTATTAAAACTAGTTATTCTGCTGCTACGTGAAAATCAGCACCTTTACCCGATGTTTCTGTGTGAATAGAAAGTTTTCAGGTTTGGTTCCACTCTCTCTTCAGGAGAACCAAAACAGGGCTTGATTGTGTGAATGTGTGGAAAAAATGTGTTTGTGACAGAGACTATTTATGTGTGTAAGAGAAACTAAGATAAGGCTTTATGTGATCTATGAAGCCCCCCTAAAATCTTCCTTTTCACGGTTGGAAGTTAAATGCCGGGCTTGTGTGCGCAGTAAAGCTATAACATCCTGCACAGGACACAGCCACTGTTGAGCTTGTTTACCTGGCCCTGGGCTGCCTGTTGATCTAGCTAAAAGCCTCTCACACCCCCTTAACACACACATACGCTCACACACACACACACACACACACACACATAACTTGAGAGTCTGTGTACCCACTTTAAACACACACATTAATAACAACTGTAATGTCACTCTTTGTCGAGTGCTTTTACAGGTTCAACATTGACCTTAGTGTTTAATCTTGCTGCACAAATGACCGTTGCTTGATACGCAAACAAATCTTTTGTCACTGTCAGCCAACTCCCATGTTCTTTGAGCAGGTGAAAACAAGGACAAAGCTGAAAATATTCTGTGCCCTGAGATGCAAGACCAGGCAAAACATTCCAACTAAAAACCAAAGTTAAACCTAAACAAAACACTTTCAAACCTGCATGTCTTCCGGGACAATGCTGACTCTTGTCACAAGATCCAAGATCATTTTAAATTCATTACATCCAAGAAGAAACTTATCAAAATTATGAATAAGGCCTTAAAAATCTCAAAGTTCTCATGTAGTTTAGCCTCATGGTATTGGAGTCAGTCTCTTTATTGGCTTAGCATTCCCTCCTAATTTTGAATTAGTTATGAGACGAGGGTCAGCCTGAAGGTAGTGCTGGAAAGTGTGAGGGCTTTGGTCTGAGAGAGCTGTCTCCTGCTCTCTGCCTGAAGAGAAAAAAAGAACGTGCAAATCCATGAGAGATGGGAGAAGAAGAAAGAAAGAAAGAGCAAGATGAGTGTGTGAAACAGAGAAGGGCAAAGCAGCTCTGTTTGTTGGAAGATCCTGTCAACACCATTTATCTCACCATGGTGTGTTTCCCAAAGACACAAAAAGAGTTTTCTTCCTGCTTCAGTTTCTCATTCTCTCTCCCTCATACAGAAACACATTTTATCTCTAGCACTTTCTCTTTGGTGCACATACATACTGGCTCTAGTCCTGCTAAGATCATATTCATATTCATTCATTCAGTCATATTTTTAAGCCTGGGCTCTTACAGTAATTCAAGTTTGTTTGCTAATCTGCACAGACTGTCTACAGTCAGACTGACAGTGATCCTTAGATAAAACTTCACATATTTAATAGCTCATTAAATTAATACAACAAAAATCTGCAGCTAAACTGAAACCTTATGGCTGGTTGATTGATTGACTAGTTGGTTGGTTGATGAAATTGAATTATGAACTGCGCACACCCATCCATCCACACCCGTCCCTGTGATCTCAGCTGCTGCCATAAGATGTCAGTGTGGTCCGCCGATCCTTGCGATCCTTCTCTTGTCTTACCCCCTCCAAAGTGTTGACTCTCTTTCCAATAGGAAACAGATGGGGCACCATTGCTGCGGGCTACTGCCAAATGGAGCAAATTCTCATTACAACGTCTGCAAGCTCTGTTTATTCTCTCCAAGCCTCACCTCCACCCCCTCCCACCACTCTGCCATCTGATTTGTTGAAGACTTGTTTCCGATGCAGACGTGTCATTTTGATATGCCTTGTTTTGCTGATTGCAGGATATTTGTCGTCTTTAGCATGTAATGGGAAACAGACACCATCTTTCTTTTTCTGTCAGCTACTTTGCCATGGAAACTGTGTTATTTGAGCTACTATCAGAGTATATGGCTAGTGGAGTGTGTTGAGAGCAAATAAGGATCTCTTCTGGAGAATGTTTGAGGTTTTGAGGGATCTGACCAAAATTAAGTTATTCTAGGAAGGATCACCAGAACCACGCAAAGTAATTAACCACAGACAATGGACCTGTTTGGACCACAGATTATTTTATCTCACTGATTGAAGATGATGTTTTTTAGGCTTCCTGTGGTGTATTTATTATATTTTAAGATCACTTCCAGGCCAAATGTGTAAATTCGGGAAACTTTGAGCCTTTGGTTTTGCATCCGAAATCGGACACATAATTTTTCCAGACAGACTATCTTTACGCTGTCACTCCCTCCCTTCACCTTTGTCCTTGTTCATACCCTCTATACCCAGAAACTTTCTTCTCCCCACATTACTCTCCATCACAGACAAATCCCCAGCTCTGTTTGACTCCCCAGTCTGGGAAGCTAGCTCTTTGAATGGAATATAAATGACATCATTACGTAATATTCAATCTTTTGCTGCAGCAATATCCTATTCCACGGATAGCCCCCTTCGCCACCCACCCCATATGCTCCGGACTCGCCGGTCTCCCCTTCTTTTTCATGGAGAATATTAAAGAGTTATTAAATTAATCT
>OMKZ01014779.1:0-20835 GCA_900302535.1 Neoniphon sammara | reverse complement strand
TATATATATATATATATATATATATATATATAAGGATATATATATATATATCTTTTAATGGACACAATATATGCCTATATGCTGGGTTAAAACAGATCTGAATGTGTTCACTGACAGACAACAAGGAGTCAGACACATACCCCTATTTCTGAGTGCCTGCCTCCAGAGGATCTTGCCAATGATTGCGGTCCACACAGCCTTGACCTCTGCAGAGCTGGCCTGGAGTATGAACGTGTCCTGGGACTTTCTCCGACGGAACCAGATCTCAAAACGCAGGCCACTGTCGCCAACATTCTCAGTCATACCGATCTCTGCTGTCTGAACAGAAAAAGGAGAGAGAAAACATTGCATTAGCTTAAATTAGACAAGCTATAATGGGAGCATAAATATTGTTTCCTATGATAGCAGTCAAACAAAACAAATTCTTACCTTGAAGGACTGTTTATAGATGTAGATGTCATATCCTCCCTCTATCTTTTTGGTCTTGCTAAAGAGGATGAGGTCTTCAAACAAAAATACATGGCGGAGGTATTTCCTCCGTCCACACCAGACAATGAACTCATCCTGGCAGCGGAGCTGACCCTGTTCTTTCAGGTTCACCTGGAGAGGAAACCAGGACATTTACATGCGTCAGAGAGAACAATACAATTCACGGTAGGACTCTGACCTTAATATACTGTATGCATGACAATATGACCTGTAGTAAAACATAAAAATAGTGTTTACATTGATTACGTTTACGTTAATTGCTGTTTCACTGCTGCAAGCCCAAATCATAACAGTCTTATATGATAATCAGCTGACATTCATTATCCCCGACATAGCCCATGGCGCCCTGTGTCCATGTATCACTGCTTACATCACAGCCCCGGATGGCGTCCATAGCCAGCAGGTCGTTGCCATGGCGAAGCTGAAACTTGACCATCTCCTCTGCAGTGCGGAGGTCACTGAGCTCCTGCTCCTGGGACTGGCTGCACTCCTTGATCAGGTCTTTGAGCAGCAGGGCGTATTTACTCATCCTTTGGATGGGCTTCAGCAAGTAAGACGCCAGGTCCATCTTGTCGCCCAGCTCCATCTGCTTATTCTGGGAGACAAAGACAAACCGAGGGGAAGATCAGTGACGATTCTCATCACAGATTTATTAGAAACACTGCTGACAAAGAAAGTCGACAGAACACAGAGTAGACAAATGAGAGAACACCAGCCTCTGACATTGTAAAGAGTCAGAGGCTGATGTAGTCTGTCAAAAAGGTTAAAATAGGTTAATGTTCATGACTGTAAAAAATGAAGTGTAAAACAGCCGTTGCTATTTCATACATCAGCAGACTAATTTGCCTAATCTTCTCAGGTCTTTGGACAAGGGACAAGATCAAAACCATCATGGAAAACCCCTCTCACCCTCTCTGCAACGAGTTGTGGCACAAAGCAATAACAACTATCTGCTTTATATAGACACTGTGTCCCCACACATGCCTGGCATAGATCTGCACTCTACTGAGTGCACTCCTCTAGTTTTTATCTGTTTCTGCACCAACAAAAGAATCAAGATAAATAATAAAGTTAAGCTACTGCTTTTTTATTTGAAAAAGTAACTGAAGTATTTGATTATCTGAACTGAAAAACTAACACTTTGGGTTAGCAGTTACCACAAAAAAGCAAGGAGTGTTCTAGCATGTTTCTTTGTAATGTGTTACCCCTACACTGACTGTGGGTAAACTGTACTCTGCTTCATTGTTTACTGCTAAGAGTTGAGGTGGGAATCGATGACCCTGGAATTCTGGGAGGAATGCAACCCGGGCCGTTTCCAGACGCACCTTAAAGAATCCGTTCCCATGGCTGGTGAGCAGAGCGTCTGACTGCGGCTTATTCTTGCTGTACAGAGCATACATTCCAAACTGATCCTCCTGCACACAAGAATAACAAGTTACAACACTGACTACAGTAAAAACAGCATGCTCTACCAAACACCGTGAATGATTCAGCTCCCATTGAGATAATAAATGTAATTGTCTTGGTTCCCTCACCGGCTATATACAGTTTGACTACATCAGATACATCAGAGTAAAGTGGAATTAAAATGGTAATGTAATACTGGGATATTAGAACTATGACAGTGGAGCCATCACACTGAAATGTGATTTCACAGTTGTTTTGAGAAAAGTCGCCACAGTCACTGGAGAGGAGACTAATTGGGCTTGAGTGCTGTATTTTGGCTGTCAGCGTGCAGCCTCGGGGCACAGTGAGTGTCTGGGCATCTGGACTCACGTGTCTGAGAAAACAGCTACTGATGGACAGCGGGGAATGAGCGCAGGACTCCAGCTCTTTGAGGAAGTACTGGCTGTGGAAGTCGCACAGCTTCTCCACATTCCCGAAAATGATGCTGCGCTTCCCACGCAGGTCCTGGGGCAAATCCAGGCGCTCCATCTCTGGGAAATAGTGTTCTATGATGTAGCTGAGAGATCGCACATATTCCCTCTCTGTGGCAATCATCTCATCCATGATGTGTTGCACTTTACTGTTGAGCAAAAAGACATCAGGAGGGATCAGGGAGAGAAGAATGCTACTGTGTTTTATCAAGGACATTCTGTGATATTTACATTATATAGAAAGCAGTAGTAGTACTGTAGAATAACTACAGCGTCATATGGCTATGGGGGCAAAATAACAGAAACACCACACGAGGTACTTTTTGAACTAATCAAATCACAATTTCAAAGGCAGCTACACAGGCGAGACTTATTGAGCTGAATGCCAATTAGCGGCACGTGCTAGCTCAAAAGAGGTCTGACAAAAAACTTTTATATGTGGGTTTAAAAAAAAACAAAACATAATGCAGTTAGCACAGTTCCCAGGACAGGTGAATTGGTTACAAAAACTGCTAAATTATTTAATATGACAAAGGGAACAGTTTGGGAAGTCATGACAGTATGATGCAAAACATAAACAAACTTCATCATCAAGGAGGAACAGTGACTGCAAGTTAAAATCCACAGATAGAGATAGTGGGACACTTAACACCACAAAACTACTGCCTCTAAAATGATCATGGTTCTACAAATACAGAGTACAAAACGTTAGGTATCGACTGATATCGAGTGAGGATCTGATCTATAATTACACTGAAAAGTGTAAGCTTGGACCATTAGTTTTGGGTCATTGGACAAAATAACTGCAATAAAATCATCCTGTTCCCTCCATTAGATAAATACAGGCTTCTGTGTGCCAAAAAGACATGAAGACAATTTTCTTTTATTTTTTACATACCACTCAGGGCTTTTGGTATTGGATATTAGTCTTGGGTAAAATCTCCTCTTCTAGGCCAGTACTGATAGTGATACCAATACCAATACCAGTATCAGTATCAGTGCATCCCTACATGTAGGCTACATATAGGTTTCCAGTCATTTATCCACAAACATACATGTTATAACCATATAATATATACAATACACAGAATTGAATTTCCTTTCTCTTTCCTAATTTCAAAAAGGCATTTTGAGTTTAGTTTCCCTGATCCACTTTCTCACCTGCTCTGTTTCTTACTGTCTCCCTCAGTCAGTCTGCTGTGTGTCCTGGAGGGAGTGGACATGCTGCGGCTGCGTCCCAGTGCAGGGCTCAACACATCAGGTCTCTGCAGCTTCTTCTCTGCAGACACGTTATTGGCCACCTCCAGACCCTTGATGTACACACCTGTGTAGCCATGGAGGTGGCTGGCATCAGAGTGGCCGCTGTCCCTTGGCGATAGCTCATAACTCATGGTCTTCTTCATGATCTTCTTGAGCGGCTGCTTGCGGTGGCGGGCGGCCGCAGAGTAGACAGGCTCAGAGTGGCAGGAGATGGAGGAGTCGATGGTGCAGTCGCTGTCCGTGTCGTCAAACGTGGACGGACTCTGCCTCAGTTTGACGTCACAGTCCGGAGGGAAAGGGAAGTGCGAGGAGGAGACTGAGCTGGAGGGGCTCTGGGTGAAGGGCCCGGCGGAGTGAGGCTTGGTATCCTCATAATCCAGAGGAGGAACTGCCCTGGTGGAGTAAACGGGCAGTTCGGGTAAAGTGAGACGTCTATTAGCTCCATGCTGTTCTGTGGTGGCGGTCTGTCTTTCCACAGGCTCTAAAGAAATCGCTGTATCAACAGGTGTGGGGTTAGGGGCCGCAGCCATGGCCTCAGACAAAGTGTCTTCCAGCTGCTGCTTGGTCTGCTGACATTTGTGCCACAGTGTATTCCACTGCTGCAGCTGGCGGGGGCTGTCCAGGGAGAGCACCATCTCATTGAGGGGGCTGAAGTTGTCCATAGAGAACTTGGAGGCCTCTGTGTGGTAATCCTGGAGGATCTGCACCACAGCAGGTGGGAGGCTGACACCGCTGCTCTCCAGGCTCAGCTGGCGGAAGTAGTCCTGGCAGTGCTCCATCCACTGGTTGGCCTATAGAGGCGATGGTATCATGGGTTAGAAACACAATATACGAGCCGTGATGAAACACAGACAAATCCTAGATGGCAGAAGAAGCAACCTGCTGAGATATTTCTCATCTTATTTAATGACAGCATTCTGTAATTCTGTTAGTAACACTGTCCCCTTTAAGTTTTTTTACCCTTATATTTCCCCTTAGGCAGATTCAAAGTTAGAAAAAACAAAATATTTTCCATATCGTACGACAGTGTCACATGCATATTCTGCATCTGCTGGTTGCAACGCTTCGTCGAAGCTATACACTTACATTGAGTGAAATATTCAAACCCAAGATGTCATTTTTATAGCCGCAGCAGTGCATCAAAGAGAAAATATCTAGATGTCTTGTTCATCATTTTATACACATTTTCCTGTACTTCAGCAGCACATATTTGATATCTTTGGAAACCTTGTGATCTCCACTAGAATTTAAAATAAAGTTCTGCTTGTCTGAACAAAGCAGGGCTGAGCAGCATGCATTTCTAATGACAAACCCATCGATGGGACTGGCAGGGTTGGAGAGGCTGATCTCTTTGTTTTTTGTAATATTGGCAATATAGGACTTTTAGATCCTCTGCTGCACTCACTGTCAGCCACTCTGGATAATAGCACTTTCTTAATCGTAAAGACACTTTTAAAAGGATGGATATCTTAATATGTAATACTTACTGAGTCATAGAACTCATATAGGTTGGTTAGGATGTCCAGCTGGGCCTTCCTCCTCTCCACCCTGCTTAAGATGGAGCCCAGATGCTGCTTGAAGTCCAGGAGGACTGAGCCAGGCAGGGACTCTGGAGACTCTTTGACCAGCTGCAGACCATGCCTCTGCTGCTGCTGTCAGGATAAAGACAAGACTGATCAATTTACTAACTCTAATCTGAGAAGTAGACATGCTTTCAAAAATTGATGTGATAGAAATGGACTGTGGCAATGTTTTGTGTCTGTGTCAGAGTATTTACCACTGACTCCTCCAGAAACCGGTTCAAGCTCTGCTTCATTTCTTTTATTGTGGCTGCAGAGAACGTCAGCGAGTCCAGAGGTGTAAGATGCTTCTCTCCCTCCACACTAAACCACAGCTTGATCTGGAAAGACAGAAAAATCAAACTGTAACTACAATGTGACCAAAAGTAAAAGCAGACACTCTTGTTTACATTAAGTTAATATAGCAATTACTTTGTATTTTTTCTTTCTTCATACCTGCTGTGTTTGCTCCTCAAACTTGCGCACCTCCAGCAGGCTCTCTAACTGTTTCTGAGACTTGTTGGATAAGATCACAAGCTTATGGACCTCCTCATCTACTTGGTTGTACAGTGCGTTCACCATGTCTATTGCATCCCTGAATTAACAAAGACAACAAAGAAAAAGTGCAGACAAATGATGAATAACAGATTTTTCATTATCACGTATACCACTCACCCAAATCATTCCCACTATTGCCGTACCTGTAGTTTTCGTTCTCACAGGCCTCTTCCTTCCTGATACGGGCCAGGATGGTTCCTCCCTCTAGGCGCAGTCTGTTTAGCAGGGTGTCATCTAGTACACACTTCATGAGGTGCTTTTGCTGTTCCATCACCTCAGATACTTCCTAAGTTAAACAAAACAGAGTGGCATTGAAATGACATGAACAAATGACTTAAAAGGGAACAGAATCATAGAAGTGATGTTTTCTTTTTTTTGTGAGCAGAAATGATGGAAGTGTATGTCAACCATAAAACAAACTCCGAGCTGTTTACACCAGTGAAGTAACGATATGCAGCAAGAGGAAAGAGGCCAGCAGAGAGCTATTGTGTGTCAGCAGAGACACATAAATCAGAGGGCCAGACTGGCTGCCGGGGGGCGGGTCTGACCTTGGAAGTCTCCAGGTTGCCACTGTTGTTCAGTGAGCTGATAGATTCCTGAAGGGAGGAGATGGCTGCGCTACAGTTGCTGGCAAACGGTTCGATTTTCTGCGTGACAGAGAGTGAAAGACAGAGACAGAGATAGAAACAGAGAGATAAAGAGAGCATGGAGCTGATAAGCAATGTCAAAACATCACCAATACATTTTAAGTGAGCTATGAATGAATAAATGAGTCAGAGGAACATGAAATTTTCTTCTAAATATCACTTCAGCAAAACAACTATTACACAATTTTCCCTTTTTTTAACTGTGAATGAGGAACATTCAAGAGTGTAAACCAATAAAAATATTAGATTGCACTAGAAGATGCTATCTCCTTCTTATGGGCGACTCCCACCTGTCTGAAGTGGATCCAGTGGTTGTGGTCGTAGTGGAAGGTGCCCTCCAGGTCCCGTGTGAGCTGGGTGGGCTCGATGTGCTTCAGCAGGGCTTTCAGAGACGACAGCATCTCAGTCTGCGGCAGGACAAACACAACCACACACTCAGGGCTCAGGGTACCTCATTTCCTGCTCCACAGCTACAGAAACACTAACTACCCAGAGGCCACTTCCTGCTCGCCCTCAATTTCTGTCATCGTGGCCATGAATACACACACATTTCCTAAGTATTCTGAAGTATTCAGTTGGCAAACAGACATGCATGCAGACACAGTACAGGATAAATACTGACACTTCCAAAACAGATACCTGACAGAGTAGAGGGCTTCCTTCAGAGGTCGAGGACAGAACATGGCTGGCTACATTATCACCAGCAGATAACAGTGTGCCCTTCCTAATGTAACATTTTGTCTTCCCTCAGTAGAGTGAGAAAAATCGTTTTCTGCTGTCACAAAAGGCAGTTTCAATTCACATCACTTCATTCAAATTCAAATCAATTTGATTAAATTTCATTTGAACTGTTTTAATTCAACTAATTTTGATGCAATTCAGTTCAATTAAGTTCAAGTTATGCTATGTTGTGGTAGTTTGCGTTCACTGACATTCACACTTACAGTTAACAACTGAATAAAAGTTTTATATGATAAAGTAATGTATCTATACATATAACTACACACACACACACACACACACACACAGAAGAAAAAAAAACTCCAACAAAGCATTCAGCTATCCGTTTTGACTGCTCAGCTCTGTGTTTCTATGCAGCTGTGACATGGTGGCTGGTCCTGGACTTGATTTGATTCTTTCTGATTTGATCAACTTCTGATCTTCCAATGGAGGCCATAATATGATCTGATGTGTACTTTTCATAGATTCAGTGTGTTACTGTGGGTAATTCAAGATGTGGCTCATGTCTCAAGACAAGTTGCATTAGTGCATAACGCCATTTTTATTCAGTGGCCATATTTTTGGGTATGAGGCTTTCTATGCTGAATTGTGGCTGAGAGACAAATTGCACAGTGGTGATAACAGAGACTCCTGTGCTCTCTACTCTCCTTTCCAGATAGTTAAGCACACCCTATGTGAACCTCGCTGAGGCTGAGATTGTCTTTTGAAACACATTTTGAAACACATTTAATTACCTGTACACTGATGTCTCTCTCAGGCTTGGCAGCTGCCTCCTTGTCCACCAGGAACAGAATCGAGTAAAGTGCATTTGGTACTAATGCCTGAGGAAACAAAAATGTGCATGTCATTTATATACTCACTTCTAATGGAAAGAAGAAACTTCAATACATTTTTCAAGATATATAACATAAACAGCTAAACAATGTGAGCCGTGTACTTAAAGTAAGTTACAATATATGAGTTGTGGTTTACAGAATCATCATTCTTACATCAGTAAGTAACTCATCATCATAACATGATGATACGTCTCTTGCAAGAAGGCTGCAGTCAGCCCCGACCCAGTGTGTGGTTAGAAACAGACAAGTAAGCACAGGTCTCTCTACACGAGCCCCGAGGCCAGCCTTTCTCACAAAAATGTCATGGAACCATAGTCACTAGAAATTTAAGGCGCGCCTCTTTAAAAAAGAAATGAAACTGTCAGAGAATAAGAGGAAGAACAATAGGAAATGTGTTGCCGTATAGTAATAACAGTGAGAGAAGATGTTGGTTTACAGGTTAAAAGATGACAGAGACTCAGCACGGCCTGAAACCTCCTTGGGCATGTTGGAAGGTAATTACATATTTTTTCCACTGTGGGCTTACCTGCAGTTCAGACAGAGATGACAACAGAGCTGAAACAGGCTGCTGCCTCCTGCTGTCTATTACAACAGTCAGACCTTGATCCCGCCTCTCCCTCCTAAAACCAAAGTGTCATAATTACCATACTGTCCATAATGGATGACTGTGTGTAAAACAGTATAGAATTCTGTAATGTAATCTATATCAATCTGACAGCTAAAAGAACTGCATGAGTTTAACATTATTTTTATGTTATTTATAGTGAACATACATTTGTTTTTGAGTGCAGCATTTCAGATACATTTGGAATACATGGTTGTAAATGAATTATCTATAACTTGCTGAAAAAGGAATATTCTTGCTCCTTTTCTTCCTAAGTGAAAGGCCAAATCAGCAATCCTAAACATGAACAAATGTCTGCCAATGGCAACTAGAAACAATCAAACAGGACACATTTTTTCATTCTCAAATTGACAAATTGAAGTCTTTGAAAGAAGTACTGATTTTTTTAATGTATTTGGAAGCTCTAACAGTTTGTTACAATTTGAAGTGTTAAAAATAGGGAAAATTTTTAAATGTTTCTTAAAAATCTGGATTGGGGCTGTAGTTCACCTCAGGGATTAGGGGCAGGTGTTTAAGCGTGGGGGACTTACCGTAGAGTGGAATAGTAGTAGCCCAGTAAACAGGTGAGGTCACTGACCGTGCAGCTCTCACCTGCCCACACCTGAGCCCTGGTGCACACCTGCAGCACTGCCCTCCCACTGCGATCTCTGTTTCCTGGAAGAGAGAGGGCCGGCAGGGGGTCAACACTCTGACTCACACATGCATGTCTATCATCTTCTGCAACCATAACCAGTTTGTTCAAGTTTTAAGATGGTAGAAGTTCCTTTTTCCTACTGCAGTCAGAAATTAATAGGGGCTCGATGCAAAGATTCCCTTGAAAGTTGTACCGATAATTAGGAGTACCCAATTTTGCATTCTGCTCTGTTCACATTTTTTTAATTGACTTATCAAATTCTCATGGCTCACTGTGTCCCCTGTGGGCCAGTGAGGCATGTAGATGATTTGTGTGGGGGCGTATGAGCAGGAGCTTTCTAGTGGCAAAAATTGAGAACATAACCAAGTATGCTGCCTGAAGCTGTGGATGATGCTAACACCACGCAGAAAGAAGTAGAAGAAAATGTCAACTCAACACAAACCATGCCATCAACCAAAAATAAAACAATAAATATGGTATTAAAGTCAACAACTGAGGGGTGAAAGATGAACTGCGTCAAGCCTATTGTGAGTTTCCAGCAGTGAGGGATGTGTGGTATATTATGATAAGGAGATGTTGTACAAATTGAGTGTTTATTTTCCAAATGCAATACAGTTTATTATTATTATTTTGTCATTACGTTATTAGATTATTATCATAACCTTTATTAACCAGGCAAAAACATATTTCAGATTCTCATTTTCAAGTGTGATATGGCTATATAATCACTTGTTTCATAATTAAATATTACCCCTGGAAAGGGCCAAAATGCTGAAGTCATATCAAAGGGGCAAAAAATGTCCTCTTAAAAAATTATGTTCATGTTTTCATGATATGCGGAAGATATGAGGCTACTGAATGACTTAACCATATCAAGTGGAGTGTAAGAGGAGAACATATGCTAACCTACATAGTGGAAACTAGTAATAGCACATATGTCCGACTCACTCATCACCTACCAGGTAGGACCACGGCCCCCGATGCCAGAAGCTCTTGATTAACCTCTGACACCAGTTTGGGAAGCTGTGAGCTGCAAGGGCTTGACGCTGAGGCCAGCCTGACGACCGTCCCGTTGGCAGGTTTGGGAGTGTGGGACTCTTCTCCTCCGTGCCTGTGCCGCCTGCTCTCACTGCTGATGCTCACATCATGTTGTCCTGTAGTGGGAATTATAAATAGAGAACACATTTCGGCCTGATAAGTGGTGTTTACTGAGATAGCTACTGTGCATAAATACAGCACAAAGGTCAATAAAAATTAGAAGCTTCCTTTCACCTCAGTACTTTCTTGCCTAATAGTGATACCTCATGAAGCCAATGATCATTAGTGGTTAAACAGGCGTACTCTCGCTGTGACTTCACACTGACTCACGATGGAGACCAGGTGTATACTCAGTCTGACTCATGGGTTCATGCTCTGGCGTTACTAGCCTCTCATATCTCAGTCTCCTCCTCCTCAGCGCTCCAGCCCTCAAGGCGCTGTTTACAGGAATGCTGCTGCTGACATTCCCAAGTGGTACCACTGTTTACAGACTTGATCCTCTCTCCCTCGGGCAACCAAACAGCCTGCCAGTTCTCACACCGAGAATCTCTACATCTCGCTTTTGCACAACTTGACTGTGCCACGGCCAAAGTAACACAGCAACGACTGAGGTAAAATGCAGAGCGCAGGTACATGCAGTCTCTCTATCTATCTGTCTGTCTATCTATCTATACATCCATACATCCATCAATTTATCTATAACTGAACTGTAATATAACATGAATGTAAACATGAACATGAAAATAAACTTTAAGATAATTTATAGCAGCACTGAAAATAATATTAATACTATAATACAGCAATATGCTGATGATATAGGCCCTCCATTTTTTAATTGGTCAGTAATGGTAATTGTAAGTAATTGTAATCATAAAACAACATGGGAAGCACAAACAGACTTAAAAGTGAACATAACAGCCTGACAGGCAATTGTTCAACAGTCTCTGATGGTATTATAGGTCTTCACAATACTGACACTGGACTTCAGTGTACAGGGACACCATGTTCTATGGGTCTGTGTCTGGTGGTCACCTTTTGGTGTTGTCTGGCCTCTTGTATTGTCTGGTCTGTTCTGTGACAGTAAAACCTCCCAGCTCAACCTCTATTGTCTTCAAATAGTCAACGCATTTCCTGTGTGACTGTGTGGCCACGCTTGTGTTTGCTCCATGTTTCCTAAATTGCTTTGTTTTCAGAGGATGTGACATATGTAGAGCAAAGCCTCCTGCGCATTGTGCTGTGTGAAAGTGAGTTTTGTAACACGGTGTTTGACACTGTGTTAAGCCAACAAAGACAGGCCAAATCAGAACAGGTTGTCGTGGCTTTGATTTATTAATGAGAGTCCAAACACAGATCACATAAATCACAGAGGATGTGTTTTGATAGAGAAGTGTTTGCAGTCGCATCACATCATAGGTGATTCAATCCTTGAGTATTGTTTTCCAGAGCAGTGTGAGTCAGTACAAGTTAGGTCTCGTGTTTCTGGAGTGAATGGACCCTGAATAGACACAGGCAGAGTTTGAAAGCCTTTTTCCGTGGATCCCCAGTGGCTGATTGGTTCACAAAGGAAACTTTTGTAAATGAGGCAACCCTTCTGGGACCAGTGCAGCCCCCAGCCCCAATAACACTAGAAGACCATTTCCCTGTGGGATGCTGGGGTCCCTCTGGTTGGTTTACATGGTTTGCAGAATCTTTTGTTGCCTTTGAGTTGTCATTGTGGGAAATCTACTTTGCAACAGCTGAAATACAATCCTCACTGAGGTAATCTCAGGAACGCGGCAGTGATGTGATTTCTTGCTGAATGGTTAGTGGAGTGATCTCTCTAATGCATTAAAATATGTAATATAATTCTCATAAAATCATTCTCATCTGGAACAGAGTATTCTCAGCCATAGCAGTCTGGCACTGTCTGGGGCTACAGTGCAAAAATTTAAATAAACTCATTTAATGTTCATCTCACATTTCAATGCACGGAAGTGGCTGTGCTTTGTTAAACAGCATGATTCCCTTGGGGGTACTCTCACATTGCCACTTTCCTGAGCTACCCTCCATGAACAAACATAAAAAAAAACAGACTGACAGTGGTAATGAATGTGCCTGGGTTGGGATTAAAGTCCTGTTTCCAGGGTAGGGCCATACCTGTCCCCAGAACATGCCAAAGAACACACAGCGTGGGCTTTAAAAAGCAATCTGTCACCAATGATAGCGTAAGTACTTGACAGTTGTGAGCTGTCTCTTCATAGCAACGTAGACCCACACAACACCCGCAAACTGACTGACGGCGTTAGCCAACTCTCTGCTGCATGTTATTATTACACATCATGATGAGAAGCCGCCATTTGGAACGAAACCTGGTTTTCAAGCCCTCAGGTCGTATCTTTTGATATGTGTGATATGATGAGCCTTTGGGTGTTATGATTCAGCCATCGTCAGAGCAAGACACATAAGTCGATGCTGACGGCGTTTCAGTTGGGAAAGCATATCACTACAAGAACACGGCTCTCTTCAAACAAAGGTCGTTGATCACAAATACTAACAAGATTACTTTAACATGATTTAACAAGTAGTTTCCCCGTAAGCTAAAGGTGCATTATGTAAAACTGAATTGAAGTGAGGAACCTTTAGACTCAACTGGCAAAAATGTGGAATAAGCACAAAATTTGAAGATTGAGTCTACATGGTTCTCATCCTTGGCCTCACTGCTAAGTTCTGTGTGTGTTCTATATTTTTATGTCAATTGAGTCCTCAGTTCAATCAATCCTTAATTTTGCATAGTGCACCTTAAAATCTATATTCATCTAGTTATTGCTTGGTGTTTTTTGTACATTGTAACAGCAACAGGTTAAGCTTGGTGCACCAGTACATACCTGGCTCCTCTTTGCTGCTTCTTCTTTCAGAGCCAGGAAAAGCTGCCTCCAGGTCCAGCTTACCGAAGCGAAGGGCATAGCCATTCATCAGCTTCTTGGGGGAGATGCTGACTGAGCCCCCTGAGGAGGAACGCTCCCTGTGACCTTTAACCTGACCCGCCTTGTTAGTCCTCTCCAGTGATTTGGAACGCCTTTCTGCCCGTCGCTCAGCACTCCGCAGCCCCCTCTGCAAGTAAAGCAAGGGGGTGCTCGGCCGGGAGTCATCTCCACTGAGCCAGCCCCTCGCACCCAGCCTTCGTGATATGTGCTCTCTCGGGGAGGTGCGGGTATCAGGGCTGCTGCCGGGTGTCACTGTTCTGTCTCTGGGGCTGAGGCCAGAACCATGCTCTGGACTCTCCTCCAGGATGGACTCGGAACTGGAGCCAAGGCTCATTGGGTTCTGCAAGGCCTCCATGTAAGATTTCCTGAAAAGTCTTCTGCTCTCAAAGGCCACTGAATCCCTAGGGAGGCGGCGGCAAGGGCCAGGGTTGCTGAGGTCGGTATTAAAGGACAGCATCTTAGACCCTGACCCTCTGTCCCTTGCACTGCCGTCCTCGCCCCCTTGTCCCATCCCAACCTCCTCAGTGGGTCTGTCTATCTTAGTGCTGGGTGTAGCAGTGTCTGATCTGGGGCTATGGTTCTCCAGTGGGTGGAGTTTTAAGTCCTGTGAGGCCCTGACACTGCTAGGGTCCATGTGGGTTCTGTTCGGTGTGGCAGGCTCAGAGAAGATGGAGTCTGCTCCCTGAGAATGCAAGGACTCTCTGGAACTGCGGTGGCTGTCCAGGGTCCCCGTGGACCCGCTGGTGCTGCAGGCGCTGAAATGGCCACGGAAGCCACTTCCGCTGCGGCGTGCCTGCATGATAGCGTCCGCCGTGCTGCTGACAAACAGAGGGTTCACCACGTTCTTCCACGGCGTCCTGTACACGGCCGTGCCGGTGGTAAGCAGACAGTTCTGTAGTGGGTGCAGGTTTCGGTCGCGCGTTACATTCTGCAAGAACTCAGTGGTGAAGACGCTGCCATACATGCTCTCTGCGATGGGGATTTCGGCAATGGCCTGCCCACTGGCCGACAAACATTTTATCACCAGCTTGGCAGTCTTGCGGCCTAAAGGAACTATCTGCAGGTAGAAGTCTCCTTGTTTTAGTCGCACTTTGTGCAAAGGGGCAAGCTGCAGGACCACCTTCTCATGGATACACAAGGGCCAACCCTCATGATAGAACAACAAGCCTCGAAACCTTACCTGAGAGGAAAAAAAAGAAAACACAGTCAATACCCACTCCCATAAAGCATTATTATCCTGCGTGTGTCATGGTTCAGCTGTGGTATGATGTGCATCATTTCAACTGACATCTGCAAGGCGGTGTTCAAACACATGTTTAACTTTAATGGAGAGGGAAGATGTTTTCACGGGACACGCTGGATGAATCACTGTCAGCGACCATTCTACCATGAGGAAAACCTGTCTGATCAGGCCTGGCCTCTTAGCAACCACAACACAAATCTTTGCTGTGACACTATTAAAAAAACAGACCAAAAGAGCAAAGAGATAGCGCTCAAGGGTTCGCTTTTTTTCATCCCATTTCCACTGGATTCCAATGAAAGTGAAGGCAGGCATTGAGAATGTGATCTTCCACTGAAGCCTCTCATATTGCTTGCAATACAAAGACTCTCATGCACAGCTAGCTGTTCTCAGGGGCTAGGCTTAGGTGAAACTATTGCTCTATGGCTATCGTCACAGTGTAATCACACCAGAGATGAATAAAGAGGAATAAGGTTTCAGTGCTGTGGTCATGGAGCCGTAACTCAAAGCAATCAAAGCTTGTGAGAGCAAATACTGAGTTTCAGTTTGGACCCAAGAGCCTATGGCAGCCTCTCAAGCAGACCACAGTTTCCCTCTGTTTCCCTATTCAGAGCAGAATGGCTGGTTTTCAGCTTGTTTTCTGAACAATAATCAACTCTGTCTCAGTCTGATGCTCCCCCCTCCCACTCAGCAAAGATATTCACACTCATCAGCACTGTTCTCACATTCTCTGTCTTTTGTTACATTCAGTTTATCTCATCACTTGAATAACATATCTATGAAGATGTGTATTATTCTGGATTTTAAGTGTTTAGGGGAAAAAATGGGTTAACAGAGCCTGGCACAGTGAAGCACGTTTTAGTGGTTCTTTTGGTTTATTTTCTCTTCATCTTCGTCCTACTGTAGCTGCCTTTTTTTCTCATGCGGAACAAAAGCCAAAAAAGCATCTGAGTTGAACATATACTCAGTTCTAGCAGCACTGCAGGAGATCACTGGGGTTAGTACCGGTTAGTACATATCAGACTGTATTAAAGGCAATTCCACCAAAAAAAAAGAAAAAAGAAAAAAAAAAAGAAAAACAGAAGAAGAAGAAGAAAGAAAAAAAGAAAAGGGGAGGCAATCTTGATTTCTTTAATTTAACCTCAGGTCCCATGTCTCCATATTACTTACACACGTCTCTTGCTGGATTATCTGCAGAATCCTTTTGGCAGGAAGCAGAAAGTCGATGAGGCAGCGTAGTCCGTCTCCTCTGTACTGTCTTTCCACCACACTGAAGAGCTGCCACAGGACGGTGGCTGCCGTGGCACTGAAGGGGGGGTACAGGGCAGACAAGGTGCTCTGGATACAGTTGTCCAAAGACTCAGAGTCCTGAGGGAAAGAGAGCTCAATGAGGATGGATATGGATATGGATGGAGGATGGAAGCCTGTACTACTGAAGTCATGCTTACAAAGATGAACTGAAGCCATTGTTGCATATTTTTTTGCCCAAAATACAGCATTTGAACATTTGAACATATGCCACAGAGAAGTAACTGAACAAACATATTACGTTTCATAAATGATTATACAAATTATGCACAAGTATGGGCAGTATCATTTCTATGTTCTTATGTTTATTTTTTTGCTATTCTGCACAACAAATGCATGCAAGTAAACAAGTATTGCAATATTGTATGTAGGAATGACTACATACACACTACATATGCTTGCATATGCACGTGCATTGCCGTGCATAAGCCCATACAGCCACACAGTCAGGAAGTTTGAGCATCACAGGAAATGTTAGCTATGATAGCCTTCCCATCAGAGAGAAGGGAAACACCTGGAGGGAGTGACGTCACTGTCAGCGGACACAAACAGCAGAACTGGAAAGTCCAGACTGGACTCCAGTGGTGTTCCTTTGGCCAGGATGGTGGAACGATACCCTCTAATAACAATTATGTCAACACCATTATCTGACCGTTACATGACCTGGGCCACCACACCAATGTCCCCAGTGGGATAAATGACATGTCCTACACCATGGTAGGGGACAGTTACAACTTGTCCATGACCGAGACAGGACATTAGGGACAACAGTGGTCCTAAATGAGGTTGACCTGGTCTGGTAGTCATGTTCACAGCTCAGGCTATGACCTTCCTCTCTGCAGCCACAGCCAAGGCCAAACATCCCTCTACTTTCTGTCCTTGCCCAATGGAACACAACAGTGGAATAGAGACATCTGCCTCCAATGATAACCACGCAGACAGACAGCACTGCCAGGGAAAGTCCAGCACAGCAAAAACAGTGTGCTAAAATGAGGAAGGTGGGAGCTGAGGATGCAGTTCCACACAGCTCCGTTTTGTGAATGCTAATGCCAAGTTTGAATTTACATGACAATAAAAAGGGGGTAAAAAGGATGCCTAGAAATCATGGCATTGCCTTCATTCCAGTCATACAGCACAGAATCCATGTTTCACCCATTGTAGGATCTGTCCTGTTGATCTACACAGTTCAGCACCATCAATTAGAGGAGAGTGACTAGAGTTCAGCGCATTGGTACACATGCCACATCTCCACTACAAGGCGTCCATTGTGCACTCCGCCTCTCTAAGTGCTGTGTACTGTACAGTGTTGGTCCCCTGAAACAAAACGCCTACCTCCATTAGCAGCCAGCCTCTTAGTGAGACAAAAATTTCTCTAGGCATTAGTCACTGTTGCACCAGGGAGGAGAAGAATAACATGGGGTTTTATTAGAGGAAGGCCAACAATAGGAGGAAAGCCCTCACTTCATAGTTAAGGACAGCCCAACAAGTTGCGCCTCAGGTTCCCAAGGCGGAGAGAGAGGCGGTCATGACAAAAGTAGTGTTTTGAACAACAATTAATCAGCATAGCAGAGGCTTTTCTTAGGGCTCAACTATAAATCCACCGCTTATTCAACCTGTTGCACAGGACTGGCTCAGCAGGGAATCCGGTCCTACAGCGTGAATACAAAAAGTGCTTTAGTCTGAATAGTGACTGCTTTTAAAACATTATTTACATTTAATGCAGTGGCTATATTTTCTGCATCAGCACACTGTGGATAATACCGCACAAAAGGTATACTATTTGTTCTCATTCACTGTGAAGGAGCATGTGAAACTGCTCAGAAAATTGTGTCACCTGGCTAGTGGGAGACATATCTGCATGTCTCAGCAGAACGACTGAGCTTAGCCACCAGAGCTGAGCTTCCCATCCGCGCCGAGCCAGAGAGGAATGCAGTGTGTGGTTGTGTATGTCTAGCTTCAGACCCTTATCCAGAATCAGAGCAGCAGACGGGGACGTCCCACCCTTTCTGATGCCAGGTATTTATAACTGGCTGGCTGTGTAGGCAAGAGGTGGAGGACTGGGTTGGTAATTAATGGCTTCAAGATCCAGGTGGGACAAAGTTGTCCCTGCCGTCAGTGAACCAGCTGTTCCATGGGTACACAGCACAAGTATAGTAAGTGGGTTAAACCAAAGAGAGAGTTGATTCTCTACAATACTCTATAATAAGCACGGCAGAGTTTGAGCTGAGAACAATTTCATACCTAAGGAGAAAATATCGCAAAAGAATAGAACAATATAAGTTAATTTAGAGATATCCTATTGTTCAGTGAAGTATGCTATTTAATTAGCTGGCTCTTCAAAGTAGTTTTGTGTTTCATGAGAAAGTTAAATATACCATAAACATCAAATGTACCCTGGTCAAATGTTAAATCAGCTGTTACATTGTAACTCTAAAACTCTATAGTAGAAAAATAAAAGAATAAGAGTCAGAGAGAAAGAGAAAGAGAGAAGGGGGGCGTCACAGAGAAAGACAACGAGAGAGACAGAGAGAGTGAGAGAGAGATGGTCACAGACACATTTAGTGGGTCAGGGACACAAAAGGAGTTGCCTACCAGGCCTCCAGTGGAGCATGAAGCCACCAGGGGAGTGTAACAGGAGAGCCCTGGAGCCCCCATACAGGCAGCTCACTAACCAACCTGCTAACAGACTCAAAGGCAGCAGGCTGACAAAGGCCACAGGTTGCTCAGACCTGCCCTGCTGCCAGGTGCCAGGAGGCCAACAAAGGCCTAGTGAGACTTTACCATCAAACCCCTTTTGATTCCCCTTTTGATCTGCGCCAATACGACTGCTATCTCATGAGAAAACTATAGGTGCAGAAAGGGGCTGTCAGGGCGAGGTGGGAGAGAGGCTTTGTTTTGGCTACACTTTTTGTGAGGTGTTACGGTTGAGAGTGCTACATACAAAAATGGAACATGACAAAAACAATGAGGGATGTCAATTAACTCAAGATGTGGCACTGATGGAAAATCACAATCATGGCATCCTACCTACCTTTGGGAACTCTAATTATACTGACTTCAACAGACCCACACACAAACACTGAAACGCTCTCTCACTGTGTGTGTGTGTGTGTGTGGACACCACACTTGATGGACAACAGCATAACAGGACACAAAAAGACACTGATGTCAGTTTTATCTCGGCAGATAAACTTAACCCAAGAACCCCACAGTAACTGTGTGACAAACAAGCAGCCATGACAGCAAGGTCAACAATCAGGGAGGTCTGGAGGTGATAAACTGGCCCACCCATCCATTTCAATATAGATGGATCATGTATAAAGGTTATAATTTTTATTTCTCACTTTACCGCATTTAAATCCTCATGGCTTGAGAGTACAGAGACAACTAGCTGAAGTATTTCTGTAATTTTCAGGCTACAGACTACACTGAAAATCCTAATTTTCCTATTTTTTGAAATCAGGAGGGAATAAAATAAAATGTATCATATGAACAAAAGAGACCGACTGATAATTATTATAACTCTCAGAATCTGTAAAGTTTTTTTTGGATGAGACTGTATAAAACTCTGGTATAAAACGCCTAATTGGAAAGGTGGAACTTTTTTTGCATTTTCCCACATTGGATATCAGAGTGACTTCATTCTTGTCATCACCACTCAACTAATGACTTTGTTCTGCAGGATGTAAACAACACTGACAGGATATTGTTCCAGGGCAGCCACTGAGAGACCTGGCTGACCCTTTAGAAAGTCAGATTGATGTTGTACAGTATACAACACACACACACAAACACCTCCTGAATGTGTGTGTGCATAAAGGGGTACCCAACAAGAGAAAAAAGTGAATGAAGGTTTAACCCATCAGAGCAGTGATGAGAAGTGACAGCAGAGACAATGGAAACTAACAAAGTCTGTTGATGTCTCTGCAGGGTAAATATAGAATGGGTGCATACCAAAACAAGTGGAAAGTTGATAAAGGGACCTGGTTTGACAAAAAGGATATAATCTTGTGGCTGAGCTTTGAGTACTTCACTGGCTCTGGTCATTTGTAATTGCCAGTCAGTGAATGGAGAACACGCTGCGGGGCAATAATTTGCGATGAAGAAATACACTCCCATTGGCCTTCAACGCCAACACAGAGAGTACTACAAACAGGCAAATATCTGATAGGGGCAGACAAAACAAAGCTGAAAATTCATAGGTTTGCAAAGTGTAACATCCAACATTATGCCATACCAATAAAAAGCACAATAAAGTCATTAAGTAATTGAAGATGAATGGATATAAAGAAATATGATGTTAATTTATCATTTATCAGGAGTAATATAATGCCAAATCAGCATACACCTCGTGCTCATTCTATCAGCTGAGCACATCTGAAAAAGTACCTGCTCTGTTTGGGCCACTGAGCAAGATGCCAAAATATCAGCTGTGGAAAAGCTGTAAAGTGAAGGACGTCTATTTCCTGAATGTGCAGCAGGACACACCACAACATACAAATGACTCTTGAAAAAAAAGACAGTTGCTAAGAGTTTCCAAGAGAGCAGTTTTGCATCTAATACAAATGAAGCGAGGGGGAAAAGATCGCAATTCATACACACGCAAGCACATGCACACATACACAAACATATGCACGCACAACCACAGACATATATATAAACATCGCTGAATGACACTAGAAAGAAAAAAAAATACAGCGCAACTGCAAAAATGTTCACAACAATCAAACCATAATGTAGACAAGAGGTTCAATGTTCATTTCCTAGCTCGTACCTTAATACTCAGGTAGTTGTCACAACTCCGGGATTTGGCTCTGGAGTGCATTTTGCCCAGTGACAGCATTTAGGCGCCAGACAAAATCCCACACTTTAATAAATAAATAAGCGTCATCAAGCCCAAAAAGTTAAAATCCAGTGGAGAATCCTCTGTGTAAGTGCTGAAAGTCATCGCTGTGGTATCAACATGTCCAGTGCCATTTTCACCCCTCTCTCTCTCTCTCTCTCTCTCTGTGCTGTAGCGCAGGCAGCTTGAGCAGACTAAACTCCGGTTAGAGCGTGAG
>OMKZ01014778.1:0-23334 GCA_900302535.1 Neoniphon sammara | reverse complement strand
TGCCTTTATCTATAGTGTGTACATGCTTCAGTGTGTATTAGGATAAACAACAGCTATGGCAGAAAGAAGTGTATATAGCCAAATAAACAGCCTTTCCTTAATGAGAGAATTTTTTTATCATTCCATTTTAATCATGATTCCAGGAACGTGCTTTTTGATTTATACACTGTTATATTTGTATATGCATGTAAATATTTATCACATACACAGGGATTTTGTAGAAGGTAATAAAAGCAAGTTTCCTAAACTTACCCATCTTTTCAGTTTGACACGTCATTAGGATTTCTATGTATTAGGATTAGACCGATTTATCAGTTTAGCAATATACCAAACCAATATCAGCCTTTTTATGAATATTGGATATTGACAGCATGTCCATGTCTTCCCTCTCTATAACAAAAGAGGTTATTCTCTGTCTTTTTAAAAAGATTTTTAGCATTGTTTAGTATCTCTCTCATTTTATTAGTTTGCATTTGTAACATTTTTTGTTCATTTACAAACATTTCATTAAAAAGAGATTTACTGTAGTAATAGCTGTCTTGTTTTTTTCTGCATGGTAATTTTCATAATTGAAGATATTGACTATTGGCATGAATTAATTATTGACTATCATTAGCTTCATTAAAAAAAAAAAACTGAAAACCCCATATTGATCAAACTCTATTAATTATACATCAGTTACTTACAAGTGGACAGGTTCTTTTCATTGTAAGAGAGCATGAATGAATCCTTTGTGAAAATACTTTTTTTTGTATTGGTGGTTGCGATGTCACAGCATGATCACCAACTGGAGTTCATAGCTTGACCACCATTTTGTAATTTACCAGTACATCACTCCATACACACAAATGCCTAAATAGACAGGCTTTCCCAGGAGGTCTTTCTGTATTACTTGTGTTTTACTGTTTATCTTATTGTTGGTGATTCATTGTTTATTATTGTTTTTATAATGTTTTTTTTTATTTGGTTTTTGTGTGTTTTATTGTGTATTGATTGTTTTTGTCTTGGTTTTTAAATAGGTTACTATGATGTAATGTTGACTTGTGTGGATCCAAATAAATAAATAAATAAATAAATAAATCTGTTTTTAACCATTTTCCCATTGTGAGGCATTGTATGACGTTGTCCTGAGAAGTGCTGCATCAACACAATGCACTTACTTATTCACTTCATCACTCACCATCCTCATAAGCAGCAGCAGCCAGTGAGCTGTTGACCTGGACGTGGCTGACATGCGGTCTGGGCTCTGAGTTCGCTGACAGGCTGTTGGCTTTCAGGTAGAAGGCGGTGGAGTCCCAGTGCAGGGTGTCCCACAGCCTCACATCACCTGACGTGTACCTGAGACACACACACACACATACACACACACGCAAACAGTTCATGTCACACTGCACACTCTAGCACTCACTTGAGATACTGACGTTTCAAAAATAAAAGGCTGTCAAATGTAACAGCAGGGTTACTGCCTATTTTCATCAAAACTTGTCTTCAAGATGTTACCCTGTCTCCACTGAGTCACATCCCTTCTTCCACACCTTTCTCCTTTACTCACTGTGACTTCTTCTTGTCAAAAAATCCCTTCCACCTCTCCTTTGTGCTGTTTTTTTTCCTATCGCGCCTCTCTTACATTGTGATTCTCAGGTTACAGGAATATTGTCAGGTGCTATGACGATGAATATTTCACTCCTTATCATTGGCTGCTTGTAAAGATGCTGATCTACAATGGGAATTGAATGTTTCTCTGTTGTTGCACTCACTGTGAGTCGCTCTGAATAAGTCAAGTCATGTCCTGAGACTGGATGATGCTGGCTGCCTTTGAGGGTAAATGTGTGTCCACATTCTTGACTGACAGGATGAGACCTGAATTGCGTATCCTGAATTATATAGCTTATATGGTTTGAGTCTGACAAAGACATTTACACAGTATATCATATGTATTTGAAATACATAAAAAAAAATTTAAAAAAAACGAGTTGTTTTAGGAGAAGTTAGATGAAATGAGATGGTAGGAACTATAACCGCTGAACAAGGTGACTCCCATAGACTACAAGTCTTTATGCTAAGCTAACACGAAATGCTAACCATCAGAACCGACACAGTGGACGTACAGAGGTGAAAATGGTATCAAACATCTTGGGTGAGACAGCAAAAGGGGATATTGCCCAAAACGTTGGAGTATTCCTTTAACTGAAGAGAATAAAAATGGACATGATTTTTCTTCAGCCTTTCATGCTTGATTAATCAGTGCGTGATCGGACAACAATGGGATGGCATTTTGTTTAATCTACTTTATTTTTGCCACAATGAAGAACGGTGATTGCAAACTGAAATGTGATCAATTTTGGTCCTGCAATCAGCTGTATTAATATTTAGATGTTGTTTCATTTTTTGATGTTTTTAATTAGCAATGTCATCAGTGTAATGAAACTGAGTGCAGGCTCTATCTCCCCTGTACATGTAATTTATGTTTCCTATTTTTTATCATGTCATGTAATTTTAAAATGTGAAAATAAACAAACATCTTCCACTGCGAGAAAATCTGGCTGCTTTCACTCAATTTGCATCCCCTGTTCCTCCCCGTTTGTGTTTCCTGTTTTTCTCCATCTTTTGTTTGTTTATGGTAATGCAACTGTCTCAAAATGAATGTGACAAGGATTTATCAGTGTTAAAATGATACACACAGCACCTTTAACGTCTACTTTTATCCAGCATCTGTCCTCTAATAGACTGAGTGTGACCTCACCACACCCCATGTTCTTTCCTTTTGATAACTCATCGCTGACTGACTCCCATCCACCAGAAGCTAGTGCAACAAAGTAGCAGCCCCCTCCCTCTCAAACTGCACCGCAACTTCTTCCATCGCACTCAACAGGCCTCTGTTTTCACCCCCTCCCTTCCGCTCGCTCTTTGCCCGAGTCGATGAGCTCTCACTGTGGGAGACGAGAATGTCGCTTCCAGCTTCGCCACCTCCACAGATACCATCATGTCTGAGCAAGCATCCGCCTCGCAGCGTGAGCGTGTGTGAGTGTGTGAGAGAGCAACAGAGTGAGAGTGAGCGTGTGCATTTGCGTGTGCCTGTGTGCATGTGTGTGTGTGTGTGTGTGTGTTTGAGATCAGGAAGTTAACAATGGGAATACACACTTTGACTTAATTGGTGCATCACCTCAATGCCAGCAAGCAACAGGATGCTGATGCTGAATCTCATCCAAGTAATTCATCAAAACTTCTGTTTACAGCTAACTTTGTGCTGATTACTGAAAGCTTCGTGCCTCACAGGACTTGGCCTGCATGAGTGTGCGACTCATAAGAGTTGTTGGGTTAATGAGACAAAAACTCTCTTGTTGCAGATTGAAAAGAGTGGCCTCCAAAGCGCCAAATCTCACTGCACCTGTTTTCTAATCAGATTTTGTAGATGCAATTGCATCAGTCTCGATTATAGTTAACTACTATCGATTCTTTGCTACTTAAACTTTAACACCATCCCCTAGCTGATTTAAACCTAGAGCAACAAGATTGGTGAAATCGATCATGCAAAAGATTAATATTGCATATTTGTGTGGTATGTAAACAGCGGAATCCAGAAAAATTGTTGATGCTAGAATACGTTCACATATTGCAAATTTCCTTTCCAGATTCTTTGGCATGATATAACCTATATCTGCTAACCTCAAAAGCCACAAACAGAACGCCGTCTCCAGTGAGACTCTGCAGGACCAAGGGGAATCTAATCACAGCTCTCCCACGAGACCCTGCACACTCCTTCTGGGCAGTCTGTCAGACTCCTGTGGGCCCTCACAATCTATCACTGTCTTGTCCCAGTTGTTTCAAGCCCGACTCACTTAGTGCAGACATCACACAGTCCTCCCTTACCAACTACTGCCCTTAGGCAAGGCACTTAACCCTCAACTACTCCACTAAAGCTGCACAGTGACCAACACTATTACTAAGGATTCATGATGGCATGTGAATGTGTGCAAATGTCAGAACGTGAAGCAGGGAGCTGCTGAAAAAGAATGTGTACTTAAAAAACCTTCCATGGTTAAACAAAAACTTTTTTTAAATCATCATTTATGGTCAGCATACAAAGAATCAATAGCACAGTGGCCCACAGTGGAGCCCACTGTTTTTCACTTAAGTGTTAAGCTATAGTAAGTTTAGTAATATCTTTGGTGGTGAGCGGTCATTCCTTTGGTGTTTCTGCACTGCACTTCCCAGAGATCACCTGTCAATCAAACAGTGTTACCAGTACTCTGACATTTTGTCCGTGGATTATCTTTTGATGAAGTTTAAGGCTATGTAGGCAGTGTTTTTTGTTTGTTTGTTTGTTTGTTTATTGTGTCTGTTCTGCCATGGAGGCTATTGCTGTTCATGCTAACTACCCAGTTCTTCATATTTTTATTCAAAAAAAAAAAAACTGTTGCTGCTGCTGGAAACAAACAAAAAAATGTCACTTGCTGTGTACCACAGCGTATGTCACAGACTGTTACTTGAAGTTATGAGTCATTGACAAAAACTATAAGGCAGATGATACTCAGAGCACAGGATCAATCCAAATCAGAGGTGCTGGTAATGTGCGTCAGATGCCAGTCTTTGAAACTTACCCAGCCAAGACGAAGCTGTCACAGGAACTGACGTCGCACAGCACTTTCCCCAGCTCAAACTGCAGCTGGCTGATGGATCCCACGCGATTCTAGGGAGAAAATACCGTTAAGCTGAAAATATTGTTTGACTGCCACCCACCCAGACAGAGCAGGCCTGCACTCCCACATTGACATCATGGTGCACTGAGCAACCTGGGCACAAATCTTACTTCTTCTTTGTCTTCTGGCTGCAGTGGATGTTGGCTTCCAAAATTGCAAAACGGTCGCTTTTGTGATGCTTTTTCCATCTAAACTGAGATTAGAAATGAACTGATTGCTTGTTATCAGCTAATTTGTTAATTTCCCACTTTGGTAAGTTGTTCCATTGTACTGCTGGACTCACTCTGCAGCCCACTGTATGTCCTGCTGCATGAATACACCCAGTGATAGCATGCTTTTATGAAGAGATGTAAAGTAATATGTATTCTCTACTGGATACTGTATGTTCTACATTAACCCACTGTGACATGAGCTCCTATTGTTTCTGTATCCTTTGTGCCAGTGTGAACTTCACCATTAGAGTGGTCGATACATTCCTGCACCAACATGACTGAGATGAAGCCATGTACGTTAAGAAATTCTGATTCTGTTAGGAGATGCAGCCAGAACAGAACAGTGCAGGTGATCACAGTTTAGTTTAGTTTGAATAGTTTAGCAAAGTGCCTGAGAGACCACCATTCGACACTCAGCTCATGGTCCCTCCAGTTTGGTAGAAGGCTGTGATTGGACAGTGATTATATTCCATTTTGGCTTGACTGCTGAATTATTTTCATTGAAATGCAATGTAGACTACTACGGCATTTGGAGAAAACCAATGAAGTGCTTAGCATTTAGATTTGACACATTTAAAGCATCACACAGTGGAATGCAATGCAGCCGAGTGGATTGCATTTCAATTCTGACACGATTTCAGCATTTCATTCTTTAAATGCAAATCACTGTTTTTCAGGACAGTGATAAAGCAACATGTAAAACACTGAAAAGAAGATTTTGCTTTTCATTGGCAAATTTTCCTCCTTGTGCCACTGTAATTTCTGCATTTCAATGTGGCATTGTATTCCTCTCCATACACCCCTGTCACCTCAGCTGAAGCTCACCTTCCAGTTGGAGCGCACAGTGTCGTCGGAGTTCCTGCAGTCTCGCAGTGTGCTCTTCCAGCAGGGGGAGTCAGACACGCTGGCGTCTCGGTGATACCCCTCCCCCATGCATATCTTGAACCAAAGGACCCCGTCCTCCGCAAGGACTTTCCATGCCTTGCTCACCTGGGAGGAGATTGTCAGATTGGGTAACTAAGGAATGAGTCAGCATACATTACAAGCTTGCATCACTTAATTCGTTTGTGCTTAACAAGCTGTGTTGGCTGCCAAATGGACTCTGCAGTAGAGTGCAGCACACAGGTCTGCAGTCCACACCAAGAAAGCTCAGTTTACATTAAAGCTGCACAAGGCAATTTTGCACATTGGTGGCCTAAAATGCCAATGAGAGATAACTGTTTGAACCCACATACCCAGAAATCATGTAACATGATGTCAGTAAACTGCACACAGTGTGCTCATGTTTATCAAGCCAAATAATCTACAATGTCTTAACCAGAGAAAGGGACAAGAGAGGCAAAAGATTTAATGCTGCTGAGTGGTGAGTCAAACTTTATGTGGTCTTAATTTAGCTTCAATTTGTTGCTTACTTTGTGTGTCAAAGACTTTCCACTAGTGTTCATACCCAGCACAAAAATTTCATTTGGGAAAATAGGGGGAACATCTGGCATCTCAATCAAGGGGACTGGGACACTTCTTTAAATTACTGAGGCTTCACTTTGTGATTTAGGCCAGTGGTTTTCAAAGTGGGATCCAGGGACTCGGAGAGTTCCTTAAGTGGCTTCCAAGGGGTCCTCAGCAAAATGAAGAATAGTTTAAAATTTTCAACATTATTTAATTAATTTTAAATAGTTATGATACATAAATCCATGCCTGATTATTTTAACATTTATAATCTCACCTGTGATATTTCTCAATGTTCAAGTATATGACCTCTAAACAATTTGATGCATAACACAAAGCAAAATATCTTTTCATATCTGGGTACCTAGGGCAAAACTTCAGATAGGGGTATGCGGTTCAATTAAAATCAACTTGGAGGTTCAGAGCATAAAAAAGTTTGAAAACTCCTGATTTATAATGATGACAGGTGTAATGCCTATTGCAGCTTTGACAACTTAATGATGCCAGCTTACCTGAGCACATCGCCCCAGGTCAGTGCAGTTGAGATACTGGAATATCTTCAGAGCTAACTCATATGGCAATTCAATATCAAAAAAGGGAATGTCATTGACCTCATTCTGCAAAAGAAAGAACAAGAATGGTTTAGTTTATTTTCAGTGGTCAAATGCCATCATCATCACCACCACCACCACCACCACCATCATCATCACACCAGATCCGCGATGAGTTGATCCACCAGCCTCTCTCCTTTACTGGCCCTTTTCTGTGGCTGCTGCTGCGAGGACTCGCTGCAGACATCTGCCATGTTGTGGTAACGCCTCTTCCTTCGAGTCCTCTCCTCTTCAATCCTGTCCAGCAAGGGACTGGTCCTTCCATCCAGCAAACTACTGGCAATGGATACATACTGTGGTTGATCCTTTGGCTCTTCTGCCCCCTTTCCTCCTCCATCACACCCTTTATTATCGGTGCAACTGCTCCCCTCTGATTTTGAGGGACTGCTGGCCTCTCCGCGCTCTTTGACGTTTGTATTTTGGTGACAAGTGTCCTCGAAATATTTATTTTTCGAGTCTCTCCGGTCAGGTTGACTGTGAAAACCACCTGCAGGAGGAGGAGCACAAACAAGTTGTTGCTTCTCTTTCTTACGTTCCAACTCTAGTTTCCAGCGCTCCCTGAACGCCTCAAGTTGGCCCTCTTCCATGCTCCTGAAGCATCGCCGAGAAATCTCACTGCTATGACTGCAAGTTGCTTGAGAAAGACGTTGGTGGAAGTGAGAAAATGCAGCCACTAATTTAAGACATAGCTCGGCACCAAAACAAACCAAGCACACGTCCTGCTCTATAAATAGTCCGACGAGGGACAACACGCTGTGCGTAAAGTTCCGCGAATTTTTAATTCCGCGGGTTTATTATAGACGCGGCATTTGGCAATGGATTATTTCCATTGTATGCATGCAGTAGGTCAAAGCACATTATAAATATTCTGAATATAAATGTATGCATTGAACTCTGTAGTGCCGTGTGAATGTTTATAATCGGACGTACCAAATTCATGTTTTACGTATAACATAAAGAAAGATCAACGCCATGTCCCACCTCACTCAGTTAACAAAAGGCTGTCCAGATCAAACCAAGGGAGAGTTTCAAGAGTTAACGATTGCATCTCTCTTTTGGGAAAAGATGATGTAAACCCTACACCATGTGACACTGTAATGAATAATACAGTAGAGTGAGAGAGACAAGAGAGAGGGAGAAACGCAAACACAGTTAAGATTTGATCCGGACAGCGAGGGAGGGTCATTTTCTTAAAGACCAAACAGGGGAGACAGGGGCGACAACAACAGGCGACTGGTAGTTTTTAATGAACAAAGATGTGCTGGCTGCCGACAGACCAGCCTCTGCTTCTGCCCGGTGACTCCATCTGCGCTCGGAGACCCTCGCCGTGCTCTATGGCTCAGCTCCTCGCCGCGCGTCTGAGGCGGATCGGGGATCAGCTGGAGAAGACCTGGGCGGCGGGGGAGACGGACAGCGGCTACAGCTGCAGGGAGAGGGGCAAGCTGAGCGGACAAGAGCACTTGAAGAGCTTTATATGCACTGCAATACACATCACCGTGCTCGTGCTGTTTGTCACGAGGCGACACCTGTAGGGCGCGCGGGGCTCGCGAGATGGCAACACCAGCAACAGGTAGGCTGCGTGCAGTGTCGCACGTGCGTTTGCATGCAGTTTAGTAAAGGTATAAAAAAAATGTGGGTGAGCGGTGACCTTTTGTCGGTGGTTATCATAAGGCAAACCACCTAAATGTGGACAAAATAAATTGTTTTCATTAAAATGAATCAGTTTGTATGGAAACACGCAACTGCAGTGCACTAGATTGTGAACCATCTGCACTGTTGAAAAACCTCATAACTTCAATTTTGGTGTATTTTTTTTTTAGGTTCTTCAGTTTAAGTCTATTTGAAGGGTTGCATTTTTTGTGAGATAGATCCTTGGGCTTATAAAAACTTTTCATACCTCATGGCTTAAATTTTGGCCGAGCTAAAACCAAAGGCTACTTTTCTTAGGTGCTGAAAAGTTTTGAAGGCATTTCGGAGAGATGAGATATAACCGACAGCAACGATAGTATCTTGTCTTACATATCTGGAAAACATCATTACAATCATCAGAAAATTATTATTTAACTCCTTGTCTTTGCACATCCTAATGCTCCAGTGAGAATGCCTGTCATGTGCTCACAGTCCTTATGAAGCTCTACGTGCACCAGTTCAAGTGTTAAATTAAAAAATTTCCCCTACACTTTTTCCCCGCTACTATAGCTACTTATCATGACTTATACCTTGAATTTCATATAATTGCCTAAAGATAAACTGGATTCTCTAAGCAAAAGATAGGTTTTTGATAGGTCCACCTTACACTACATAATCATTTAGGTTTGTGTAATAATGGCCAAGTAAGGTTAATTGTACACTCACAGATGCCACAGGATAACTATAAAATGAATAAGAAATAACGTAGAGAAGATATTTGTTTACATTCTGGTACGTGGCGCGAATTGGAAATGACGTAATGTTTTCATGGACTCCCGTTGTGATTGTTATAAAAAAACAAAACATGATTCCTTCTGAATGACATCAGGAAAATAATTTTATATCATTTATATCCTATGTAGATGGTGCCTTGAGGACCATGCCTGAGGAAAGAAACGGGCTCACAACATTTGCACTAAAAACAAGGGATGCAAGATGAGTCGGAGGATGGATGGTCCAGGCAAGGTGTGTTGCGCGTAAAAGAGAGTGTCCATAACTGGCGTTAAAATGTGTTTGAGAGTCGGAACTGTTTGACTGACTAATTTCATGTTTCACGAAGACGTGATGAGGCCTGATATGTGGGTGCAAAGGTTGTTTCACACCGAGTTCTCTCACTGAATCCATGCGGTCCTGCAGTCAGTTGCACATCTTGCCCCTGCATGTCTGACTCTTTCATCCCAGTTATGAAACGGTGATGTCATCCTCCCCTGATAATATGGAGGGGAAAACTAACTAATTCGACTCCTTTGAACCTTCACCTGCCTCAGTGTGGACTCATCAGTACTAAATTAGGCTTACACTAACTGGATATGGAACTGTATGTTAAAAATGTTTGCTTTTTTGAAAATGCATTGAATGGTGCCCAGTGGGGAAAATGCTTTGGGGCTTCACATTGCACTGTACTTTTTTATATAAGCTATACTGTAAAGCTAAAAAACTGTAAATATTTGGATGAGGACTTGTCTGTCTAGATGTTTTTCTACAGTATTTAGATGAAGTTTAGAGTGGCTCCATGGATTCCTCTGTGCTTTAGCATTATCTTTTTTTGTGGGGCAGTGTTAGGTGGCATTATCAATTCAACACTGTACAAGACTTGTGCATAGAAGTCTATGCCATTTATGCTGTCTGTGATTTCTGAAAATAAGCTGTTTTTTTCTGATAAAGCAGAACTGTAGTGTGAGTGCAGTTATTGAAACTGTCTTTTCTAAAGTGTATGTTCTTTATACTTGAATATTTCATATGAATTTTGAGTAGTCAACTTAATAAAAGCTTTTCTGAAACATTTGTCGGCACTTGTCGTTAGAATTAAACAAAACAAAAGCACTCGACAATGGAAGCTATGGTACCATAATTTAATTGAAAATGTGCTGTGTACTGCAAGCAGAGTCTCTTTTCCAAAGGAAACGGGTCAGTACACAGACTTGTTTATACTGACCAATATTCAAAAGAAATCACAAAAACTGTGCACCACATGTACCAATAATGGAGGGAAATCTGCTATTAGACTGCCCCTATCAAGAGAAAAACATATAAATGCAAGAAGTAATGTAGAGAAAATCAAACCCTTTTGTATTCACCGTTTGCACCATACTGACTGATTACATGATACTTGCCCCATTTAATGTGATGTCATGGCTCCATACACACTGATTCAAATTCACAAATATTTTCCAAAATGCTGTATTTACATTTTTTCTTCTTTGTTCCAAGTATCCACTCTGTAGAAGTGCTGACATTTGTCATGGACAAAAGTCAGCACTTTTACAGGACTTAAGTTATCTAATGAACAAATTTTTATATAATTATGTATTACCAATCATTTTGTGAGAGCTACCATTTTCCTCAAATGGCAAATATGTCATTATTTAATAAAAGCCTTAAATACCAACCTCAGTATAAAAAGAATGTATCCAGACATGACCGAATCTTCACCTTGTGCTGAAGTCCCTAAAGGCATAGTGTGAATGTTGTGACTATTTACAGAAAATCCTAGTGGCACAACAGCTACATTTACATGTGCACAGTAACGCAACTATTGCCAAAAGTCCAAGTAAGACAATAAGGTGATTAAACTGTGTACATGATTTTATAAAATGATGTCTACCCTAATAATCTGGTTTAAATGTGATGTATTCTGACATAAATGACAAAAAAACACAACTTGAGCTCCACTGCAAACGACACATGATGCACAAATCAAATCACTCTTAAATAAATGCAATTCACGTGTATACATAATCTGACTGATCTGATTTAAATTTGAATACTCCATATATGTTACTGACCCCATTATAAACATTGTATGGTGTCCACATGGGTCCTGCTTTTCTGGTATTATTGTCTTAATCCTGTTACAGTCACATTGGCTGTGTGTTTGTAAATGTGGTCAATGCTAGTAGATCTGGAAATGAGCAGAGGTGGTGCCGTCCTTCCAGCATCGCAGGGTCTCGATGACGGCGGAGCGACACAGCGGACACGTTCTCTCCCGGTCAAACCACAAACACAGGCAGTCCTCGCAGAACACGTGCTGCAGGCAAACACACAGCACACACTTCATTTCCACACTGTTCACTGAAATGCACAGATCTATGGATAACAGTACTTACGTTTGGCACTCAAGTTTTAAGGTGTTTCTTGACAGCTTGACTATTATTTACGGACTATGACTGAGAAAAGCGTAACCATCATGAGCAGCAAGGATCCACCCTGCTTAAGCGTTCTTAAGAAAGACACTAAGGCCTTTCTCCAAACCAGTCCCTCCCCACTTGCACTTCAATAGGAGCAAAGCACCTCATGGCATCACACTTGCAGCTGTGGAGGAAACTTTTGATAATGGTATAAAAACTTAGGTAATATATGAGATGCCCTCGTAAACTTTTTGTGTATTTACAAATGGAGTTTGTGCTCTTGACACCCTCTAGTGGTAAGAAAATTGCCTTTTTTTCTTTTTTAATACAGGAGCGTGCACAGAATGGGATTTCTGTTTTAGCTGTGGTATTGAATTGGGTATCGATAACAATGAAATTTCACTGGCATTGAGATCTACTACCAAAATTCTGGCGCTGTGACATCCCTATTGCAGTGGAAGCAGTGGTCGCAGTCATAGCAGTAGCAGCAGTATTAGCATCCTAACCCCTGTCAGTGTTTTCAGTCACTGTTCAGTTACACAAACAGGTTGCCTACTCAAGGTCTACTGCCAAGGACAGATCCTCAAGCATGTACAATTTTGTTTAAAAAAAACAATGCAATACAAGATTTCTTCACCCTGTTGGTTTCACAGTTAGGGAAGCTAATCCCAAGCCTCCAAGGAAGCAGCTGGGACTCACCACAGAGAGGCAGATGGGAGTCCTGTAAAACAGCCTGAGCGTGGCAAGCAGCTCTCACTTGATATGGCTGAGGAAGGTCGTGACAAGTTACTTCCATTCATCTTACTGCATGATTTGTCTATACTCCTCAGCCTGTTTGCATAATGGCGTGTGATACAGTCCAAATTCAAGGAAATTTTCTTTGCTAATTGCTCCTAAAATCTGTCTCAAGCAAGAGAGATGTGTTTGTTCATTTATGGTAATTTGTGTTTGCATGCAATTTCTGTCAAAATCCACCCTCCTAACTATATCAGTATACGGTTTCATCTGATATATCTGTTACTGAGGTCATGTTCACACTAACCCAGGTGAAATTTGAAAATGCATCTTTTCTCTTCTCCATTTTGGCTTTCTATCTGCACACTAGTAATTATTCACTATTCACTAAGCGTTCACTAGTGAATAGTAAATTCATGCCCAGTGAATTTACTATTCACTGGGTATTTTCCACCCACAAAAATGTGGCTTTTTGAAAACACTCTGTTTAAGTGTTTAAATTTGAAAATGCCGGTCTGGTGTTGTAGTGTGGACGGGGGAAAAGTGGCGCTTTTTGAAAATGCTGATGTTGGATTGTCATGGGATCTAGGCTGTAGTTTAGTATTGAGCATTTGCAGGCCGTGCAACTGCTCATTAGGAGACTTTCAGTGTTTTGGGGTGTTTCATGGTAGGTTATTGGAAAAAATGTCTAAAATCACTCAGGTGGTATAGTGTGGATGGAACACCAAAACGGCCTTTTCAAATCTACATGGCTTAGGATAGACACGGCCTGAGTCCTCACCTGACAGAGAAGGGCTATGGGGTCTTTGAAATCTGCTTGACAAATAGCGCAGACATCGCCCGCCTCGCTGCACTGCTGGCTGCTGGCCCTCACACCGTAACTCTACACGAGACAAAGAGAACGATGGTGAAAGGTCTGAATGTCACACAACTTACAGCTTCAACCATGTTGTGTACACTTCGCTTGTAAGCTCACTCACTACAAAAATGTCCATTCAAAAACTGGAGCAGACTGATGGTGCAAAACATTTTGATGTAATAAAAAAAAATCTGTGTATGCTTAAGATAGAAACCAGTTACATGACAGCAAATCATATCAATGTGCATGTTTGTTGAAACATCAAAGTGAAATCCAAGATAAAGCGTCATCATATCTGACCTGAGAGCTGCAGAGGATAGCAAAAGCCTTGCGTATGGCAGATATTCGCCCACAGATGTCAAAGGACTGCAACAGATAAAGACCAAGAACAATCAGACTTTTGTTAAGACCTGAAATAACACCACAAATATTCCTGTTTTAACTGTTTTGGCTGCATCTGACCAACCTGTTAGGCCTATTGAGCCAGTCTGCAGCATCTAAGCATCATATTATGTTCCAGTACTTTTCTCATTTATTTTTATTTATTTATTTATTTATTTATTTTACATATATATACAGTATTTTTACAACAGCTGCAACAGGCAACATTTTTATGCATAACAAAACATCCATGTTATCAGTCTAAACCATAACATGATCACAGAATAGCCAGGCTGGCAAACACAAGCATGCTGTGTGCAGTTTACTGATGTTGCATTTAGGGTTAGACCAATTTATCAGCTTATCAATATACTTGGCCAATATCTGCCTTTTTTTTGAATACTGGATACCAGTGTGTCAATATCTTCCCTCTCCATATGAAAGAGGTCATTCTTTACCTCTTAATTTAAAAAAAAATGCCTGACAGTATTATGTCATCTTTTCTTTCTTCCTTTCTTTGTTTTCTTTATTCATTTTGTTTATTTACACATTTCATTAAAAAGAGATTTACTCTAGCAATAGTTTTCTTGTTTATTTTTTGCATAGTAATTTTCAAATCTAAAGCACAAAATATTTGCATATCAGCAGCTTCAGTTTGAAAAAATGTTGAAATCAGTGTCGGTTGAACCCTAGTAACATTATACGATTTCTGGATGCTGAAGTTGCTTTCCATTGACACTAGGAGCTGCTCGGCTTTAATCATTCGTTCAGACTGCCCTCCTTCTGGTCACAAGCCTGCCCTCCTAACCTTTGGGCTACAGCGAGCCATGTGACGCCTCGGTGAGTCAGCAACTGATGCACATCAACATGTTCTGAAAGCGGCACACTAACCCTTATCCTGGACAGCAGCACAGCACTTCAGCACTGTACACGCTTAGTCCACACCCAGGAAGTAATCCACCCAATTCATCTGAACAAGACAACCACCAAAACCCCCCTCCTGATGAATCACAGGTGTATTATTAGTACAAGCCTGGACCATGTCTTATAGGACACATGGTGGTGAGCAATCTACTGTGTGAAAACTGCATCTTCGTTGCATAATTACACATCTCAGTACTACGCAGACATTCACTAATCAAAGTTCCCCCTAGTTTCACTAGTTCCTTTTCCCACTAATAATGATGAAAACAACTGACTCACGGTTGTTTTTCTGAGGTTTTTTGAAGTTCTGTTATCTAGCTGCTCTGTAGATGCACTCTCACTGATCTCTAACTTGCCCTTTTCAAACCTTTTTTCACCACCTTTTATCACCAGTCTGCAATCAGTCTCACTGTGAAACCGTCTGTGCCCATTTGCCCTCACTGTCTTTAAACTCCAGTCGGTATTTTTTTTTCACATAAGCCCTCTCAATTACCAGCGAAAACTATAATTTGCAGATTGTAAAATGTTTTACAGGACCACTTACAGAAAATTTTATCCTAAAAAAAACAGCCAGGGCAATGCTTTTTGCAACTACTTGGACAAAAATTCTCCCTGATTTTTTAAAAACTTTTTAAAAAATAATTTCCAGGATCATAGTGGCCACATTACAATGTTTACCATCAGTTTTGTTTTTAAGCAATTATTTCCTTTGGATTTTTTTAAATTTATTTAGGTTTTAGAGACAAAAAACTACAAGCTAGCACATTTTATCCAGATTTAACCTGTGACATGATTTTTTATTTTGACAATCAATAACATCTTTAAATCAAAAGCTGCAGGTGACGTGACAAGTTGAATCTCTGGGTACATCAAGTCATTTAAAAAACTTGGAACAACCGTTAAAATAATCACTGCTGTGAGGCAGTTCTTAATTTTCTGATAAGGTTAACCAGGGAGATCTGAAGCCTACATACTGGTATCAATGAACACAGACATACACAAACAGACAAAAAATAAAGAAAATGCATTTAAATACATTCTTCTTAGCTCTCCTTTTCTATTTCTGAGCACTTCTTTCTTTGCGGGTAGCAGGAATATTTCTTACATCTGTATACAGTCAGTGCGGCTGTGACCACTATTGGTTGGTGTAATGTGGGTGGTGTGATCTAGGCTTATTCACTTTGTTCACATTGCTCTGGATAATAGTGTTTATTTTTGGCTTATTTTAGCCTTTTGGTTAAAATAAGAGTGTCAGCTACATGGAAAAAAATGGTGTGATACCACAGGATGTGGCTTCTGTAGAAATTCAGTGGTTACCTTGCAGAGGCTGTAGATGATGATGAGCGTGGCTCCAAGGAAGTAGCTGTTAGACGGGTCTTCCCCCATGATGTACTTGTACCAGAGCTGGATGGGCACCAGGGCCCGAAACAGCTGGCTCAGCTCTTCAATCAACAGGTAGAACTTTCCCTGATCAAATACACACAGCATTAGAAAGTAGGCCAGTGGAGCCTCTATAGCTGTGAATCAACTGGTGAATCACGGTTCAAAAGTGGATCACATTTCAATTCTGAGTGAGCCGCAGGCGAGCAGGTGAATTTTGACACACACACAAAAAAAGTGCTTGTCAAAAAGACTAGTCAAAAAACATGAAACATGGTAAAATTAGTAAATACATAAAAAATTAAATTACCTTTTTTCACAGTGCAAAAACAAGAGAAAGAACCAAAAAATGTATGATATAAGCTATATAAATAAAAAGAAGAAGACAATAAAAATATTTCAAAATTTCTACTTTGGACTGTGAAACTGGCCATGGCTTTACATGGCCAGGTTTCAGAGAGTTAACATGAAATGCATGAAAGTCCTGCAGATTACTGCACTTTTCATTTTGCGAAATCAAACTGAATGGCTCTTAAGTTAGCCTACTGTATGTATGGACTGTGACTTAATGACTAAAGGACAAATGTGGACCCTCATGCTAGACCAGGACTCATCTAAACTGGATGCCTGTATGCAGATGTCTTTGACTTGCAAGTAAAAATGCTTCAAGTTACTTTATTAAAAATGACAGCACTTTTCAGAGGAAACAACAAAAGCAAAGGAAGCTCAACGTTAACCAAACTTTCAAACAAAGAAACAGGAGCTATTTCATAATAAATGAAGCCAATATGTACTCAGCCCTTCTTTGATCCACTCACTGACTGTCCACAAAGCAGAAAGAGCTCAACAGCTTCCGGGCACTCTTCTATCTAGTCAAGAGCAGTGCTGTATTAAAAGCTTAAAACAGCATGCCTCCAGCCCAAACATGGCTGCTGTCCAGGGCTCTGCAGTTTCACAGCGGTACAGGCAATTTCCCCACACTGCAAGGGAAACTGGCAGCGGCTCTTTCCACCTGCTACCCAGTGCCCACATTAAGCCCAGCCCTACGGGGGCTCGCTAGCCACCGTTAAAGCGCCACCCCTCCCTTCGAAATCACAGAGGAGGAATGAACTTCTGAATAAGTCCCCGCTGCCACTAAGTGTGTAAAGTGAATTGGGGATGGTTAAAAAACAGAGATGCCCAAAATTGAAGGCAAACTTGATTCCCCGATGGCCCCTGTGGCATCCCAGCTTGCATAATGACTTCCTGGATGCTAGCTGACAAAGATTGATGACTCTGGGTAAAGAGCCGCGAGCAGCCAGGTTGGTAGGGGAGGCAGACCTCTGCTAGCGGCCAATTCATCTTCCTTATTGTCCCCTCAGCCTCGTCTCCCACAGTGCCCATCACGCCCACACAAAAACTGTCAAATATGAGGGCTGGACGGAAGCCAAAGAGTTTGAGTAAGCTCCACTGCAGCTCCAAATGAGCAGGAAGGATGCATTACTTTGTCTGGTTTCTTGATCCTCTCTGCCACCACACAGAAACTCGCACGTACACAAACAACTTTAAGTCCGTAAACAACGTCTTTGGTTTCATGCAGTTATAATCTTCGTGTGAGGTACTCTCCTCAGATCACTTGTCAGTCAAACAGCAGCCTTGCACATGCAGCCATACTCTGATTTTGTATCTGTTCAATTCACAAAGCCATAGGCACTGCTGGGTTCAAACTAGAGCGGGGCAATATATTTATATTATATCGATATCATGATATAAGACTAGATATCGTGTGGGATTTTGGATATCGTAATATTGCGATATAGCATGTTGTCTTTTCCTGGTTTTAAAGGATGCATTACACTAAAGTGATGCAGTTTTCTGAACTTATTAGACTCTTCTTGCTGATCTAATATTTACCACATTACATTATTATCCACATTACTAATGATAGTTAATAAAAATCTCTTGTGTAAATATTTTGTGAAAGCACCAACAGTCATCCTTACAATATCATCACAATATAAATATCAAGGTATTTGGACAAAAATATTGTTATATATGATTTTGTCCATATCGCCAAGCCCTAGTTCAATCTGTTTGGAATAGGGGCACAACACTGGCTGTTTTTCAAAAATGCACAGTATAGTGATGGGACCAAGATCGTCCATCTATCATTAGCTAACTTCAATCAGAAAAACAAACAGCAACAACTATGATGGCAAACCAAACAAGGTAGTGCTGTTTGTTGTTCTTCTTTCAATGAAGAAATGCCCTCCAGTTCTTAAATAACTGATTCCACAGCAGCATCAACGTTAACTTCTAAGAGTGAGCAAGTGTTGCTTCTGTTTTCAAATTTGTTGTACTGTTGCTTCTCCCTATTGTCATCACCTAAATCACATCTATAGTTCCTCAAGGGGCGCCGATTGGTCCGATCGCTTAGTGGCTTCCAGTGACACTCTCGTTGGACTGTGGCCGGATCGTTTCACAAGTCATGAAAGTTTGAGTTTTGAAGTTTGAGATTCTGTAGGTGGTTCAGGCATAGCTGCCATCGCTGCTCAAGTTAACTATACAGTTCTTCTTCTATTTAATCTAAACAAATTGCTGCTGCTGCAAAAAAGAAACTTGCTCACTTCCTGCACACCAGAGGATTTTCCCCTGAAAAGACCTACCCAACACAGGTGTTGCAAACACTAAGTGCTTTAAATGTAAAATCTTTAATGAACTGAGTGTAGATCTGGTCACTATGGTGTTCTATCAACCAGTTATAAAGAGTAGGAAATTCAATTTTTTCATATGAAAAAATCTGATTTTACTGCTTTAAATGTGACTGCTGCTCCTATTAAGCTGCAGAAACTTTAATTAAATCTGGCTCGAGGTGGATAGAACATCTATTACAAAATGCAATTCACTGTAATGGGCGTGCAGCAACACCAAAAAGGTGAAAATGAACCCAGAATGATGTCAAGAAAACGATCAAATCACGGGAAATTCCTGCACTTCCCAAGAGCCCCAGAGTCACGTCTTGCACAACAGTGTTACAGATATACACTTAGGCAATGCGCAACGTGGAATCTCCATACTTGGGCAAAAGATATGAGCCTTCTAAGCTTTGCCACATGACGGCAACACACAAAAAAAGTAGGAAATAGGATTCCCAAAAAGGTAGAAGCCTAAAGCATCAAAAATTCTGAAATAATTTGCTTAAAACACAATGCATTTGGTCAGCACGTATGTTTAACTTATATACAAGCAGCCTCAAGACACTGTAAAGCTGCACATTTGAAGGCTGTAATAAATATTTTTTTGCATTATAGAGTGGCTTTTTTCTCAGAATTTTTAATGCTTTGGACTTCTAAGCTTACAAAACAGAACTGGCCTGCTGTAAACTTGTGTGCTATCACTTGTGCAAACTCGCGCTGACTGGGGAGCTTATGCAGGATCATTAGTGCGTCCTTGGCTGGATGCAGTAATGAAATGAAATGGCTGACTGCGTGACTTCTTAAAGTTCAGGTCAGACAGGACAACTTGAGCTGGGAAAGGGCAACGACGGCAGTTTGGAAATCCTGAAAGTGGTACCAGAGCATCGCCGAAGCTGTCAGAGTCTGTATCTGTGTGTGTGTGTGCGTGTGTGTGTGTGTTTGTGTGTGTGAGAGAGAGAGTAGAGGGTGCAGGTAATGGTCCAGCTCCAGGGAGGGATGACCTCACCCCTGCAAACCCCTCGAGGGAAAATGAGCTCAGTTGCCGGCTGCCTTGGTTCTGATAGGCCTGTATGTCTGTTTATCAGTGGAAAATTTAATCCTAATACTTTGTGAGCCCCCACCCCCCTCCTCCAACACACACACACACACACACACATGCACACACATGCACACATACACAAACAACAGGCTATGTGCTGCACCTGTATGGAAATAAATGTGTGTGTTTGCTTGTGTGTGCATGTGTGTGTGTGTGTGTGTGTTCACGGTGTCACATACATATTCTGTTGCCTTGGGCCATACCAACAACACACAGCCACCCGCATGCACAATCTCACCGAAGGAGTACCATTTAAAACCTTATGAATACAAAACAGTGTCACACTGTGACCCTTTAGCACTTTAGCACATCACTCAGCGCCGTATTTCATCACAGTTCTCTCAATTTCGCAATTTTCCTTTTTAAGGCATCAAGTAAGTTTGAGAACTCTGACTGTCAACCCCCAGGAACTCAACCTTTGTCTAACCTATGTCACAGATAACCATGAATAGAACGATTTCACAATAACTTAATTTCTGAGGGGCCGACATGTTTTTCCTAACCTACTCTTTCAGTTATTTATTTAAAGGAAAAATCCACCTTCATGTATGCACTTAGTCAAAACAAAATATGTCCTGGCTGCACTGTATTATGGCATATTGAGGCTTCTGATGATGATGGCAACTCTTACATGAAGCATTTCTCCCAGCCTAATTACCCTGCATGTTGGTGGAACCCAAGATGGCTGCCTCATGCGTTTGTGCATAAAAAAGTAGATTTTAGAATCTCTTTATTTTGGATTTTAGATGTCAGATTTGTGATATGAGATATTTGACTCTAGCTGAGATAACTGCATTGAAATTTTCTAGTTTAGTTTTTTTAATTTTGGTCAATGTATATTTTGATGTTTTATTGTAACAGCAATATAATTCAGTGTTTTTAGTAACTATTGTCTTTATAAAACTGTGATCATGCTGAAAGCTCAATAAACTAGACTAAATTAAAAAAAGAAATAAAAGAAATAAAAAAGATACACAAGCAAAAAACAAACAATTGAGCCCAGGTGGATCTTTCCTTCAAGACTGCTAAAGTGCATTGTTTGTATCTTCAAAGAGAATGGCAAACCATCATGACTCACCTTTGACCTCTGGCAAAAAAAAAGATATGATATAACCAGTGTGCACAGTAAGTGTTTTCAGATTACATGTTAAGTCCAAATAACCACAAATTAATAAAAAGAGTAAACTGAGTAAACACACACACTGTGAAAAAGGCATCAAATTTCTGATACGCACATTTTGGGATACTGACAAAATTCACGGTTGTTTGTGATGAGGCTCAGAGACATGAAGGTGAATTTGTTACCCTGGATTTGAAGGCCAGGAGAATCTTGGGCAGGAAGAGGACGAAGCATTTCAGTCCGATGGTGAAGTACTTGAGGACAAAGTCAGTGATGCCCACCGCCCAGATCAGATCGAAGAAGTCAAAGCTGTTGATGTTGGGCTTGGCAAATATGAGGCTGAAGGAGACAAAATATTAAGATGGCGTGTTGTTAGAGGGGGCTCAGGCGTTGAGGATGGGGGGAATGAAAAGGAACAGCCAGGCAAATGTTAAAGAAAAAAATGTAGGAAACTTTCTGGAAACCAAACAAAATGAACACAAAATACTCACAGGACAAGACCAGACAAGAACAGGAACATTCCCTATAGGAAATGGAAATACAAAATACAAAATACAAAATAAAATGGCTTAAAAAACACAAAATGAATGACAAAACTTAAAATTCAAAAGTAAAACTGAAACAGAAAATGTACGCAAAGAAAACACACACCGCCACTGCATGGGTGGTACATGCTTACACACACCTGTTGTGCAGCTCCTCCTGACTGAAGGTGTAGTAGAGGTACGCGATGTTCCCTGCAAGGAACATCATGATCCACAGAGCAACAAACACAGAACGTTCCTCCTGGTGATGTAAGAGAGAGAGACACACAACAATATGATAGGGTGGCATAACAACCAATATATTTACATTCATGAAATAGCATTTTAATTATTTTGTGTATTTCCTGTTATAACAGGATCTTGGGGCAAGACATAACATGAGGAGGCATCATTCAATAATGTAAATTGATTGGTGGAGAGCGGGATTGTTCAAAAATATGCAAATCTGTGAACAATTTTTATTTATGCCTCGTGGTGCAGCATGAAGTCGCCATTAGAGATCAGCTGTTTTCTAGGAAGTACAAGTAATAGGAGTTCATTTAGTGACTTTAAAGCTACAATTTCCTCTTTTTTATTTTTTTTTTAGATTAAATTAACAATAAATGGGATATTTTGTATATTAACGCTCAGTCTGTCTTGTCCCCGCCTGTGTACATGCCCCTGTTTGCTTGCAATTAGCTTTTCAATGAGGACTGGCACACTGTGCTACATACCTACTGCTATAACCATGGCCTGTGGTGAATTGGATTGCAGCTATCAAGGTGAGACTAGTGGCCACGGGGCAGGGAAGTCATATTAACACCAACCACCGGAGACAGCAGTAAAAAAAAGAAAATACGGCACAGCTGAACGTGCAGCAGACAGTGAACATCAGACTTCCTTTTTTTCCATTGGCTGCGTTCACATCTGCTCCTTCAAGAACTGTAGAGGCTTTACAGGTGCCAGTTACCTCAGCCTCAGGCGAGCTGCCACTTCAAGGTAGACAGCTCATCAGCCTGAGTGACAAGTGTGGGGCAAGAACCTGACAAACTGATGACAAGGAGGATGGGACTAACAATACAATTCCTGCCTCAAGGCAAAACGTTGCATGCAGTAGATATAAAAAAATGTGGCTCACAATAGCTTGAAGTGGACGTTAAAAAGTTAACATGAATATTGATTATTACCCGTAATGACACTTGGTGCTTAAATGTAGAATTGGCGAAGGCGAATGTGCTGGCCATCCCGACACACACAGCAATACCTGCCAGAGAGGAACAATATCACTGAACCACACCTGCAGCTGTCACCTTTGGTATGCACTACTAACCACTGTTACCACTATAAGGAGTGTAATGATTTTGTACTGAAAGTGAAAACAGTGATTCTACAGGCCTCAGTTCACTGAACTGTACATATGTGGTGAACCGTGGCTTTCTTTTTTCTCACCACTTGCATGTAAAGAGTTTTTTGTTTTTTGTAATCAAGATGCAAAATCACAGACACTTTTGTAATGTAGAACATTCAATACATTCAACCTTTACAAAACACTGGCAAACCCCCATGCATCGATCTGAGTTGAATTGCTTGTATATGGTTAAATTAAAAAGTAAGATCATGAATTGTGAGTCAGTCAATTTTTTTCAAGCCAAACCATAATAAAAAACCAAACTGAGGCACAAACTGAATCATGAAAAGGATGAACTATTAAACCCCTAACCATTATTAGTACAGCAGCTGGTTTACCTAACTTATGCTGAAAGCAGACTTTAGCCAGCAGTATGAGGATGAAAGGGAAGCCCCTCTGGAGCCAGGTGACCACTGCCTTCAGCTCGGACAGGGCAGGGGCCG
>OMKZ01014777.1:6546-20467 GCA_900302535.1 Neoniphon sammara | reverse complement strand
ATGTTTATATCTATCTATCTATCTATCTATCTATCTATCTATCTATCTATATAGATAGATAGATAGATAGATAGATAGATAGATAGATAGATAGATAGATAGTATTGTATATAGTATATAGATAGATAGGTAGTATTGGTCTTTAATTGTTGTGGTTCATATAAAACTGTAACATAAAACTGAGCACAAACTCAGATCACGCTTGAACTGGCCTAATTAATTTAAGACAATTACCATTATCCAAAGTATAAAGATATACCTTTAAATAATACAAAGGTAGTATTGGTCTTTACCCTATGGCCTGTGAATTAGCCATCAACTGCTACAATGGAGGCTCCTATCTGATCAACTAGATTGTATATTACATATTTAAATGTTCTTATGTAAGGTGTCTCAATGGGAAAATCATTCTAGTGTGGGGTAGGAGGATTAGATGGATATTAGATATTATTGACACCAAATTTCAACTCACGGCAGCGTCAAACAAAATCAGTATCTGTATACGATCGGTATACAATTACCTGGGCACATTGCTTGCAGAGTCACATGGCTGACTCGTAGTGTGCTGGTAAGATGTCGTTGGTTTGATCCTGCGAACAGAAGGTAAAATTCCACCTCCTCTTCCTCCTCCATTCCCTCAGCACAGCACACTTCATCACTGTCGAGATGAATGGTCAACAAACAGTCCCCCTGTAGGACAAAGATACAATGTAATCGATATTTAATACACACACACATACACTCAGAGCTTCCAGTAAAGTATAGTTTTTTAGTGATCAAAAATATATTTGATCAGTTTTTATCTCAAATAACATGAGAGAATTGAAATATTTTGTTGGGAAATGCTTAACATTGTGATGAAGTGTGCAGAATGCTGATGCACTGCGTAGCAATATTTAAGTTGCCTTGTAGGCCGTGTATATGTACATGTATGCACGCATGTAAGATCCGAAACAATAGTTGACTTCCTAGCTATAGGGCTATAAATGTCTCTTACACCCTGTCCACTGGCCAGGTACCAGGGAAACAAGAGGGATACCACACAGAGAGGGATGCCAGCCACTAGGGTTGCAAACAAGTGATCGAGTTTTCCATATAGAAGCTTCACCTGGGCAGCCCACCCAGAAAGATTTATTCCCACCAAGGGAGATTATTACATTTTTTTAAAAAACTCAAATTTGTCAAATCCACTTCACATCAGAGAGCTGGCTGCACAGCTGTCATTTGGTGATGCACCGATCAAAAATGGCACTGTACTCAGACAGGGCCTCTCCCTGTGAAAATGAAAGTGAAATTTCAAATTCACTTTCAATCCACCCTGACGTAATGTTAAGAATGCGAATACAACGTGGACCCAATGGCTCACAGCAGCGACCCTAGAACACCAAACTCCTGCACCACACCCTGCAGCATGCTTCGGGAAACTTGGTTCTCAGCCGTTTCTAAATACACACAACACATGATAACCACGCACAGCCAGCTGATCTTGTGAGTTCATTTTTGTTTGATTCGTGAAATGATCTGGCCACGCTCCACCCAAAGCGTCACTGGAAGCCACAAAATGGCCACTAATCAGCATCCTTTGAGAAACTACAGGCGTAACTATAGTGCACTGAACTGGAAAACAGAAACAGGACATCAATGTATATTTTCCTTACAAAAAAAGGCAGGAATCATGCATCAACATTCTATGTATGTTTATGTGACTTGTTGAATATATGGACCTTTACCAGCTGCAGCAATGTCTCTTCACAGAAAGTAATATCCCAAGTTCAATACTGGAGAAAAAGATGTTAACAACTACCTTTGTCAAATCCCTATCTGCACACTGAACGCTTGTCCCTTTGGCGAGTGATGTCTGTCTCACACGCACACAAGCAAATGACAGTGTGTGGTGCGTTAACACTCAACAGCTGAGAGTGCTGCTGCGTTGTGAGATCAGTCTCTGGTATGATAGTGAACAGCTGCAGTGTTAGAGATTGATTTAGATGAACTGATCAACTTTATTTTGTGGTCCCCTTGTAGTGGTGCACCACAGATGAGCCTACATACCTGCCCATTCCTGAACTTGGACCCTTGTTATTTGGGGTCACTGAGCGGTCCTTTCATATTTGGGCTCTTGCCTAGAGGCTCAAAATTACAGGCTCATAACTCAGATCTGAGCCCACGCACTGTTTAAGGCTGTTGGTTCACCAGTTTCTTCCTCTTTTTCTCTTTCTATCTCTCTTATCTCTCTCTCTGTAACACACATAGACCGCTTTCTGTGTTTTTTGCTCCCAATGTCGACTGTAAGGCGGCACTGTCTCCCAGGCTAATGGTTATGGTTAGGCCTATGGTTAGGGTGAGGGTTATGAAGCTGCCTTAGAGGCGACTTTCTGGGCAAAAAAACACAGGCCAGCTACATAGGCAGACACACACACACACACACACACACACACAGACACAGTCTGTGCAGATATTTAGTAAACAGACATGGCTTGGCTACTTCTACATAGCAGGAGTGAGTACATCAGTGCTGCTAACTGCCATCATCATCATTTTAAAACAACAAATTATCAGTTGGTTCCAATCTGGCACTCTCCAATTCCTGCCACTCGCCAACCCCCTGCTGAATAGTGAAGTTATCTCTGATGCAGCTGCTCTGTTGCAGCACAGTTCTGCTTCTGAGGGACCACTTATGACAATGGTCATAACCTGAGCTAATGTCAAGGTGTCATGACAAAGGTGTCACGTCGTCATGTGAAAGACACCCCAGTCACTGTCAACTTAGATGACATTGACTGGGGTGACATAATTGACTGAATGATAATTTAAGACAATATGTAAACACACACACACACACACACGCACACACACACACACACACACATATATATATATATATAGATGCATATATGTATATACACATATATGCACACCTAGGTAAAATCCATGTACATGTACTGTAACCAGGAGAATACAGATGATTATGGTGCCTGGCGGCAAACACTTACATAAAGTGGAGCTTGGTGGGGATTCAGTTTCATGGCTCTGGACTCTGGAAAAAGAGATGAGACAAAGAGATGTGAGCATTATTTTTTACAGTAATAAGTACATAAAAGATAATGCAATGTGAGCCAGTCATTATTGCAAACAAGACTAGGTCAAAACTTACTATGGCTGGACTGTGTAACTGTATAAAATTGGAATGAGCTCCTATCAGTGGCCCAAACTCAACGTCCCCCCTGGCCCTCCCAGGGAGGAAAAATTCGGGCGCTTACCCCCCTCTCCTGGTCAATATGTTACGGGGTGGTTGTTCCAAAAAATGGAAGCAGATCAGAAAACAAAAAGGCTTCATGCTAAAAGATGAACGAATATACTTAGCAAACAGAGGGAATTAGAAACAAAAGCCTCTCTCAAATAAAAGTCTGTGATAAAGACCCCGGCTACTATTAGAGGAAATACGGTATGGCTGCCGGCAGGGAAGGAATTTCACTTTGGCCATAATGCCCTTTAAAAAGCTACATGCCCTGCAGCCACGGTGGCCTTAATGCTCCGGCCGCACTATCCCAGCTGAGTTTGCTCTGCTCTCTGCACATGATAGATATTATTAGATCTTTTTTTTTCTTTACTTTCAGTTTCTACAAGTTATCTACCGGACATTTTGGCCGATTATATTTTAACTGGCCGGAAACCTGCACTATATTAGCCAGCATACACTGGCTAACATAAACTCAGCCAGAGGTGAAAGCAAGCCTGTACAGTCCGGTACTCCGTACCACTTAAAAAAGAGAGGAAAGCTGCCTGCCAAAAATCCACTGTAGCCTAACCCACCGTGAACTTATGTAACTATGATCACATTTTCAGCAAGAAAACACATCTACTAACGTTAGGTCAATACAATCAACAGTTAGGCTGCTTAAATTGCTTATCCCAGGTTCAGTGTGTTTGCATCCAGCACAGACCTGCTGTGGGCTTTTAAACGGTGTTGGAGAGAACACCGCTGCCTTTCCAAAACTGTCAAGTTTTCAGCTGACCTCTGGTCGGTGACTGTATTAACGCCAGGTAACGTCAACTTTCCCTGCAGCTCAAGTGCTGTGATTTTTTGGCAGGCCAGTCAGTCATTTCTTTAAAAAAAAAATCTCCCAAGTAATCTGACATGCCCTACAAAAAAACCCATGATGATTCATTTTGTTCAGATTTAGTCCAACAACGCGGACAGCACGCCAAACAAGCGATGCAACTTTCATGGGTTCTTGTGTGACTGGAATGACGATGCCAACCTTTACTTCCTAAACACACACAGTGCCTGGAAGAGTGTGTTTGATTTGTTTCTATCCTTGACAAACTTTTTGACTGCCTCACCATCTATGATGTTGACTATAACGGGCAAGGATGGATGATACCCTAAATACTACTATTACTACTAGTACTACTACTACTACTACTAATAATAAATTATTATTATTATTATTATTATTATTATTATTATTATTATTATCATCATTATCATTATTATTATTGTGTTTTACTTGATGGCCTTGGTGCCCTGGCATCAGGTTTTTGTGCCCTCAAAAACCTGACAGTACCAAAGGCCAAGTGGCCTTGCCCCTAAAATGATGAAATTCCAAGTCTGGCTGCCCGTGTGGGAAAGAAGCCCATAAATGTAAGTGTATCTTTGAAAATAACCATGCTAAAATTGTAAAAAAAAAAAAAAAACACACAAACAAAAAAAAACAAAACATTGGAATATCTTAGTTTAATGTAGATGCAACAAAATATGTTGTAATTAGTTCTTTTCACAAAAATCCCTATTCACCTACGTCAACCTTGACGTGATTTGTAAATGCCCCCTAAGGACGAAATAGGAAACTGTTCACGCTGATTCAGTTTGAAAGACCAACAGCCAATGGGGAAAGTCATACATGCGGCCAACTAATGGTGTAATTTCATCACTCAGTCAGGGACAGACATATGCATTTGTAGGGCTGGCCATGCCAATGCAGTCCAGCCAAAATTTGTTTGAAACAAAATACTGATTCAAAATGATCCTGTTACAAGCTAAAGTAATGTACACGCTTGTTAAAAAACTTCAGCAGACTGAAACCATAGAACCATCTGAAGCTAACATCATGGGTTAAACCCCAAAACCGTATTACAACAGAGCTGAGCTTGTGGCCATTCCCTTATGGGAATATACTACCTATGTGAATCTATTGATGTGTGAACCAGACACCAGTCGCTGTGTGGCTATTCCCTGGCGTGGATACACTACCTAGTGAAACTTTCAATATATGAGCCAGGCACTAGCCACTTTATGGCTACTCCCCAGTGGGAATATACCACCTTGTGAAGCATAATACCTAATGATTAAATCCTGAGGGTTATCTAATCTGAGCCAGCAGTCTGATAAACAACAGCAGACATAGAAACAGGTTATGCACCACGTATATTTATAGCCTAATGCAGCTTTTACATGCAGGAACTCATGAGCATCTGAGAGGACAAAATGTCTGCTTGTGAAATCAGACGCAACACCAATAGCAGTAGACAACTATTGGGCCATATATTTGAGAGTACATATTGGTATATTCTGTGTGGCTGTTGTAGCTCCAATGATCCATAGTCTGCGGAGGACCAAAATCTCGTTATTATTGTAAGACCCCCTAAACCAATGGAGTGTGCTGTCTCTGGGAGAATTTTATTCCTCATGGTCAGTATTAGCTGCAGCAGGACACAGGAATCTTGATCCAGTATGAGGTGCTGCCATTACAGTTTAAGGGATCTGGAGACACTAGATCAAAGAAAATCTGAAATTGACTCAGTGACTTACACCAGATGGGAGTGAGATATTACTATCATTTGATTGCTGCAAGTTGCAGGCAATGAGTATGTGGTGCAGCAACACCAGCAGGCAATGGCGGTGTTTGCAGTGGTCCAGAGCAATGCTTAAAGGACCATACCTGTGGTTTTGAATGTTTGGCCCATTTAGGTACAATTTACCCACATTTTACATTGAATGATCTGCATGTGTTTTAAGTGCTGCACACTGACTTACACCAGAAATCCTGACTGACATACACCAGAAATCCTGGTTACCAGCCCAAGCCTACAGTAGTAGTCAGCATCCACATGCGACACTTAAGCAGCACTATCACCACAGAGCTGTAGCTGTTCAATCTCTAACCAGCGCTCCAAAGTTTTACATGCTCTGAATAAATTAAATGCAATACTGGAAAAAAATGTTGATGCTGCTAACCTTGGTATGAGTGTTTGTCTGCAGTAACCAAACAGGTTTAGACCAAACTTCTTGATTAGATGTGAAACAGCTGTCTATTATTCAGAGAAAACAGACCTCAGAACACCATCAGTGGCCAGTCACAGCTGACTACAGAACTGTATAATAAATCAAAATAGTTAACTAGATGAGTGTACTCTGTAGATTGCAGATCGCATGAGGGCTAGGGCTGCCCCCAACCAAAGATTTTCCTAGTCGACTAGTAGCCGTTAGTTCAAGCCATTAGTTGATTAGTCGTGGCACATTTAAGATTTAAATATATTGTAATGGACTGGTGACATGTTAGTGGTTACTGTTATGTTTTGAAGTCACTGTGTTAAAAGATAGGAGTTCAGCTAAGAAAAAAGGGACTGTTATTGTAGTTACTGAGATTTCCAAGAGGTCAGTGAACATCTTATTTTACTCAGAGGCTGTGAATGATATCAGTCATTTTCAGGGACCTATGACAGTGGACGAGATAGCGGACCTGTGATTGGCAGAGAGTTAGAGAAGTCATTCCTGTTTTAAGGTGTTAAGGGAAATATGAGTTGGGAATAGGCGTGAGCCAAGCTTGATGGAGAGTGAAACAGACCCCGTTAAGCAGACAGGTTTTGTTGTTTTGGCGTTGGCTACCACCTACAGTAGCCTGTGTACTGTCCAGTAATAAAGTGCCAGCAAAACCGCATGTTTAGCCACGAGGTAACGTTCTTCTGCTCTCAATGAAAACGCCCAGATATGATAGCAAAGCTAACTGGGAGGCATGTCATGTACAATTTGAACTGTTAGCCCAAGCCGGTAGGTGGTCCACTGAGGAGAAAGCCCTCCAGCTAGTAATATGCCTCACTGGTGATGCTTTGTCAACCCTGCTGTTACTGAGCCCTGAGGATTGGAGTGACTATGATGCTTTACTTGGAGCTCTGAGGAGGGCTATGCTCAGTGGCTAGCCTGCTTCGATGGGGAACTGTTGAGGGATCTGGCCAATGACATTGAGGGGCTGGTCCACCGCACCTATGCTCACATGCCCCCTGCCATCCAGGGTTAGCCCAAGACCATTTCCTCCAAGCCCTGCTACCTGCGTATCCAGACACTACTTGCTCACCGCGGGTCCCTCCAAGAAGCTTTGGAGTTGGCTACAGAGAGAGAGAGATGCTGTGTGCTGGCCCCCTGGGGGCTGCGTTTGACAGTTCACCAAAGGTGAGAGCTGCCAGTGGGACTGAGCTGAATGCTGCAGAACCTGCCTGGGTGGGGGAGCTGACTCAGCTAGTGTGGGGCATCACACTGCAAGGAGAGGTGGCCCAGGCCATGCTTGAGGACCTGCTGGGGATGTGGGCAGCCCAGCCATCTGGTCCGGTATTGCCCTCATACCTCTTCAAATCGGCGTACTGGGACGGGGACCACCTAATTTGGACAATGGGGATCCCTGAGACTGTGCCCCGACCGTGTCCAAGTGAGGAAGCAGCGCGGCACAGTCAGGTGGGGGCGTTATGACCGGCAGGTGATTTAGACGGCTAGCTGGAGCAACTTGTGGCGCTGAGCCGGACCCGAATTGGAGACTGCTGGTATGCTCCAGTAATTATTGAGGGGACATGCTGCTCTGCACTGGTGGACACAGGTTCTTCAGCAGCCCTAATGAAACCAGATGTGGTGAAAAATGGAACTGTTTTGCCCACCATAGTAAAACTTCAGACAGTTACTGGAGAGTGGACTCCCATGGTGAGGGAGGCAGTAGTGACTCTGGGGATGGGAATGAAGTTGGTTCACTGCCTGGTGTGGGACGCGACCCTGGAGGACTGTATACTGGAGCTGGATGTTCTTGGGGCATTGGACTGTGTCATTAACACAAGGAGAGGGACTCTCACTCTTCCAGATGCACAAATTATCCAGATGTCTATGCAGCCACCCCAGCCAGGCTGCCATGTGACCCACACCATTACATCGCTGGTGGCTGAGACAACATCCACCATAGCGGCCTGCATCCCCCTGGTTCTCCTCTCTGGACCTGCGTAGTGGAAACTGGCAGTTCTCCCTCACTCCTGAGGCCAGACCCAAAACGGCCTTCATCACCAGTGGGGGGTTGTGGCAATTTAGGGTCCTTCTGTTTGGTCTCTGCAATGCCCCCGCCACATGATGGACTGATGGACAAGGTACTTGCTGGTATCCCCCGCCAGGAGTGTGTGGTGTACCTGGACAATGGTGAGTCATTCGAGTCAGCTCTTAAGGCCTTCAGGCATGTACTGGAGAGGGTGGCGGCAGCAGGTTTGAAACTGCACCCCCAGAAATGCTGCTTTATGAAACGCGAGGTTATGTTCCTGGGCCACAGACTTGGAGGCAGTGGTGTCAGCACCATGGATGAGAAGGTGCAAGCTGTGAAGGACTGGCCCACCCCAAGCTCTGTGCAGGACCTGTGCCTGGCCTCCTACTAATGAAGGTTCATGAGAGGATTCTCCTGCATAGTTGCGCCCCTATTCCGTCTGCTGCAAAAAGGGGAGGCATTCTGGTGGACAGAGGAATGCTTTGTAGCTTTCACTTCACTGCAGAAAGCTCTCATGGAAGCCCCGGTTCATTCCCACCCTGACCCCACCCTGCCTTTCATCCTTGAAACTGATGCCAGCAGTGTTGGCTCTGGTGCTGTGCTGGCCCAGGTGATGCCTGGAGGAGAGAGAGAGGTGGAATACTACAGCAGGACAATCAACAAGGCTGAATGTCACTACTGTGTCACCAGACGAGAGTTGCTTGCCGTGGTCAGCACCATCCGACATTTCAAATATTACCTTGGGGGCCTACACTTCAGGACTGACCACTCAGCCTGGCAGTGGCTTATGTCTTTCAGGGAGCCAGAAGGCCAACTGTCAAGCTGGATTGAAACTGGATTGGAACTACAGGCATATGACTGTGCTCCACAGGTCAGGTACACAACATGGTAATGCTGATGCTCTGTCTCGCCGCCCCTGCTACACCAATGGCTGCCACTACTGTGAAAGGAAAGAGGCACAGGACGGAGAGTTGCTGGAAACCAAGATGAAGTGTGCAGTGGTGGGCCCAGAGGTGCCATCAGCAAGCCTTGGACCAGCAGCTGTGGATGCGGCAGAGTGGGGGTGCAAACAGGAAGAGGATGTTGACATCAGACCGGTGCTCACATGGGTAGCAGCGCAGCACTGACCCCCATGGGAGGAGGTTGCTATGCTTTCTCAAGCCACTAAGGGACAATGGTCAATGTTTGAACCCTTGTGCCTGTGTGATGGGGTGCTACAAAGGGGGTGGAAAGAACCAGCTACAGGTGAGACACGGTGGTAGTGCCAAGGACCCTGCGGGAGATGTTGCTCCAGGCAGTGCACGGGGCTCCAGCATCCAGTCACTTTGGAGTCAGCAAGACACTCTGCCGCCTCCATCAGGGATTTTATTGGGGCCAGCACAAATGGGATGTGGAAGACTATTGCCACCGCTGCAACAGCTGCAATGCATGTAAGGGCCCCACAGACAGATCTCATGCACAGCTCCAACAGTTTCCAGCGGGGTACCCCATGGAGAGAGAGGGAATTGATGTCCTCGGTCCATTTCCCCATACTGAGAGGGGCAACTGCTACATCTTGATAGCCATAGACTATTTCACTAAGTGGCCCGGGGCATACAGCCTCCGAGACCAGGAGACAGAGACCATTGTGGATGCACTGGTGGTGGGCATGTTCAGCAGATTTCGAGCACCTGAAATCATTCACATTGACCGGGGCAGGAACTTTGAGTCCCGTGTGTTTGTGGCCATGTGTGAAAAACTGGGCTCCCACAAGACCCGCACCATACACCTCCACCCTCAGAATGATGGTCTGGTCGAGAGATTTAACTGAACGCTAGCGCAACAGCTGGCAATATTCACGGCTAAACACCACCGGGACTGGGATGCCCATGTTCCCCTTGTGCTCATGGCATACCAGTATGCTGTCCAGGACTCAACCTCCTGCTCCCCTGCCCTTCTCATGTTAGGCAGGGAGATCCGGAGTCTGGCTGAAATGACTGTGGGCAAAGCTCCTGATGCCCCTGTGGACCCTCCAGGACGCGACTATGCCAGGAAGCTCCAGGACCACTTGGAGTCAGCTCACGAGTTTTCCAGAGGCCAGCTACAGAGTGCAGGGGCAAGACAGAAGAGGAACTATGATGTTCATGCCAAAGGTCGGCATTTCGAAGTTGATGAGTTCGTCTGGGTCTATAACTTTCAGAGGAAGAAGGGCAGGTGCCAGAAGCTGGACAGCAAATCTGTGGGGCCATGCAGGATCCTGGAGAGGCTGGGTGAGGTTGTGTACAGAGTCAAACTGCCACCAAGAGGAAGAAAAGTCACCCTGCATCGAAATAGGCTGGCCCCCTACCGGGGCACGGCCACTCCTCTAGAGTCAGGGAGTGGGACGAGAGGAGCCCTGGACACTGACCTTACCACCAACCCAGGCCCCTCCAATGACTCTGCCCCTCGAGAACTGCATATGTCACTTTCTTTTTCAGGAAGCATTTTGAGAGCAAGAAGTCCCCAGAGGGGCTCTTTCAGGACTTTGATAGTGCTCTTATATGCACCGTAAAGATGTGTTTGTTATATAATTATGCGCTGTTGAGTGCATGTGGGTTAGGGTTAACACAACTGATGTTGTGTGTGTGTGGACATGTTGCAAAACCAAAGTGTATTTCCATTTCCGCCTCTGAATTTTTTACAATAAATGTTTAAACAAATAATAATAATAATAATAATAATAATAATAATAATAATAATTATTATTATTATTATTATTATTATTATTATTATTATTATTATTATTATTACAGAGTAAATGACTCTTTTTCACTTATAAAAGTGCAACTCCTCCATCAGTTATTTATTAAATGCAAGTTAAAACTTGCAACTTCATTATCTTGCTTGCTGGGTTTTCTTAATCTTTGGAAGAGCTCACAAGTTACATTTTTTCTTTCGACTGGTCACAAGTTAACACGTCAACTGCTGCTTGATCATGATGTGACTATGGTTCCATTTTGGATGCATGACATGAAATGTCCTGGGAAGAGTAGGATGATATGATTTGTCGGTGTAGTCCAGCAGGCTAAACATACGGTACAGGATTTTCTTTTTCTGCATGTTCATCGTGAGTTCGACTCCCACCTCGTTTGTTTGTTTATTTAATTTTTGGGCGAACTGATGTGTACAAATGTGCTTCTTTTCTTTAGTGCAGACTGACACTAAATTGATGATACAGGGCAACAAGACACCAAAACATTTAACATTTGCTGATAAGAGTTCATTTATTTGAACAGGCATTCACAAGGACGGCAAAAATCGTGGTCTTCATTACAACCTGCAATAAACATCTGCTGTTGCTATCGGTTGCTACAACTAACCACCGCCTCATCCAGCAGTCGGTGACCAGTTAACATGAACACAGTTAATCTGGAACCCCGGCATAAAACTGCCCCAGTGACTCAGTGTCACCACCACCTGTGTCTGCTACTTCAAATTAAAAGCACTAGGCTTAAAGACGCAGCTCTGGAATGGAGTTTGATTTTTTTTTTTCGCTGCAACTAACTGAACAATGAAAACTTGGCTAACTAAGACTCTTCTCATCGACTAAAATTTGGTCGACTATTTGGGGGCAGCCCTAGTGGGGACATAATGTCTATATAAACATAGTTGTTACTGCTTTCTGCCACCACTGGTTGTAGAGAGGGTGAGAGAGGTTCTCCATGATGGCTCTGATCTTGTCCCTCATCCAAAGACCCGAGATTAGGTAAATTGGTTCCCTGATACATGAAACAGTGATGGCTGTTTAATACTAAATTTTTACAGTGGTGAACCAACAGACTATTGAACCTATTTTAACCCTCACTTGTTGACATGCTCCATCAGTCTCTGACACTTTTTATAGTGTTGTTCTCCTGTGTATCTGCTCTGTTCTGTTGAGTTTCTTCATCAGCAGTGTTTTATAAACTCATCCAGAAAACGCTAAGCACATCCTGGATTTTTTCACCCATGATCACCACCAGAATAGGATGAAAAATAGCCTATTAGGCTGATAGGACCAGAATTATGCAGAGCGAGAGAGGGAGAGAGCAGTGATGGTCAAGCGAGCTAGACAATGAAAGGAGTGAGGAAGCGGAAGTAGCAAGAACAAACATTTTTCTAAATTTTCTAAATCACCGCAACCACAAGAGGTTCTTCATCATACAGTCATAACTGCACAAAACAATTTTAGGTTGGCAGGCCCAGCAGTTTGTGACATTAGCAGCAGACAGACACAGACACAGAAACACAGACAGACACACAGACTCACCCGACCGAACACATAATCTCCTGGCAGAGAAAATTATCCAGTGACATTGTTGAAGGCCTGGATTAGGAGAGTTGTTGTTTTTAACATATGAGGAAACTTTCATTCATTGTGCCTTTCACTACCATCAGTGCATCTTTTTATTTGTCTGGGTAGCAGAATGCCTGATTTTACTTGGATGACAAGCAATCTTTCACTGGAAATTCACAAGATGCTGCCTAATCACTACAAGACAAGGAATTTCAGTAGTGAGTAGAACAGGCTCTCTGTTTAAATTACATTTTAATTAGAGAGATGTCACACAGACTGTGATCTAGGGTCACAACCAAGCTATTCTTAACACTGTGATGTGGTTGGTTCAATCATGGACAGGAAACAGGAGGAACATAACATGTCTGGCTGGAAAACACACACACACACACACACACACACACACACACACACACACACACACACAAACACACACAAACACAGTCACATGGCACATGCTTGTTTGAGTTGCTTTAATTAATCTAGGCAAAAGTCTGGAAATACAGTTTCAGAGCACAGCACATGGGCTCAATTCTTCATCAAAAAAATAATTTACTTTAGTTTTAGTGGAGATTTTTACTGGCATATACTTATCCACTACAGCAAGAAAGCTGGTGTATGCTTTGCATTTTGTAGCGGTTCGATAATCTTTGTGTCGCAGATGTAAGAAACCAAAATAGACATCCTTTCACCGTGTGTGTGTGTGTGTGTGTGTCATTTTTTGAACTGCACACTGGGGAAGTACTGTACCCACTGGCACCTGGGTGTTGCTCTGTTTGAATCAATGGGCATGACACTCACATACAAACACACATTGCTGCTATCACAATGGTCTTGTTCAGCAGACAACCACATACAAACATGAATGGCTGCACAAACACTTCATTTTCTTGATGTGGAGGATTGTGATTATTATTTTGAATTATGCTCTTGAAAATCTTTTCAAAGAGTGCACTGAAATTTTAAATGTTTTGTACGTATAAATCATTTATAGCTCTACCCTAAGGGATGTGTCAGCAGTTAAATTACAGAAAAACAAAGCGGTGAAAAATAATTGATACAGCTTTGCTGACAAGGTAGCCAGATAGACTGAAAATTAAACAGAGAGCAGTGGTGGGCCTGAGCTTTCAGAGATATTTTACTTACATAATGAAAAGCTCTGGAAAAAAAAAATCAGCACACTTCAACTTAAAAGGTCTGGACAAATGACTCTTCTTCAAAACCATTCATTACATAACTTATTATACCCCTTATTTATGAACTGAACTAATTGGGATTATTAAATGTGAATACAATCCACACTTTAGCATACTGTATGTACAGTAAGCTGCTATGTAAG
>OMKZ01014775.1:32180-43276 GCA_900302535.1 Neoniphon sammara | reverse complement strand
GTTTGCTTTGCATCTCTTAACCCCCCCTTGTCTACCACAGGCAAGTATCTATTGAAGAGGGTGAGCGGAAAGCCAAAGAACTAAATGTAATGTTTATTGAGACTAGCGCTAAAGCGGGCTACAACGTGAAGCAGGTAAGAGTGTGTCTGAGTCGTGCTCTCTAGTCTTGCTGCACGCGCTGCTGCCTGGGCTCCGCCTCCAAAGGTCACCCATCACCAGTAGAGATCAGCAGGTGAAGGTCAGATCTTTAAGATTTATTCCAGTCGGTTTAGACCTGTAAAAGGTCAGTGGAGTATTCCTCTGTTGAAAGCAGACATTGGGTAAATTGATAATCTGTCCCAGTAACATGACCTTGGAGTCATTAGGCGGCAGTTGGACCGGAGCAAAGGTGGCAGCAGCAGCAGCAGGAAGAGGCACGACACGTTCCTTCACTTCAACATATTCACACTCTGTTTTTTTTTTGTTGTTGTTGTTGTCTTTTTGTTGGTGTGTGCGGTCTGTGGTGGTATGTGCGCGTGCTCGTGGGCGTCTGCGTGTTTGTGCGTGCCGACTGGTTGGCTCATCACAGACAGATAACCACAGAGGAGGGCGAACAAAGAGCGAAAGAGATGAATGTTCTGTTTATTGAAACAAGTGCAAAGACAGGCTACAATGTCAAACAGGTAGATCGTGCGCATGTTTGTTTGTGTGTGTATGTGTGTTTGTGGTGCTCCTGCTCTCCTCTGATAGCTTCTGTCTTAAAGGTGTGCTTTGAACATTGGCTTCCTCTGGTCTGAGCGGGGTTTGTGGATTTGTTTTCAAGCTGTGTCCCACCTCTCATAATTATCATCTGTATTGGCCACATTTTGATATTAAAGCTCTAATGGTGGGTCAGGGTTTGCAAACCTATACTCCTCACCCCATGTTTCATTGCTAATCTTATTGATTGGCACACATTCAGTAATCTGTTGCTGTGAAATCTGCATGTAATCAACTCTAGGTGTAGGTGATGCTTGCAACAATTTAGACGGGGTGGGCATGCAAGGCATCATCATACATCATTTTACTTTTTCTTCAAATTGATATCAATTCATGCTGCATTTGATCAAGCAAGCTTTATCAATGCAAAGTTATAAAATGTAAAAATATGGCCTTGCAGCAGCCCATACACACTGTGCTAAACTCAAATCAATGGCAGACAAACTCCATTAGGCCCCTTCCTCTGTGCAAGCCTCTAAACAATTGAGCAAAACGCTGAATTATACAATTGGAATATCACAGCACGTAAGCCTGATTTCAGTGAAAGTCTCTGGTTGTGAGTGTATTTCGTGCTCTGACAGGTTAGATCTGACTCTCTTTCCCTGCAGCTTTTCCGGCGTGTCGCAGCCGCCCTCCCTGGCATGGATACCACTCAGGACAAGAGCAGAGAAGACAGTATCCTTTTCTGTGCAGAAAGTGCAGCTCAGTTCCATGTATTTGGACAGCAGCTCATTAACTACTTCACAGGGTATAATCTTGATCTGTCCAAATTTTGTTGGCACTCTGAAAAGGGAGATCATGTGCACAAAGACCTGTAGCTCTTTGTGGAATTCACCTCTAATTAAAGCTGATAAACTGTACCATGAACTCAGTTTTTGTCAATTTACACCCAAACATTAGTTAATCAGGTGTCAAATGCCCAAGTATGTACCACTCACTGTATGTATCTACAATAAATTTCAAGTTTTCCTATGGCACACTGATAGTTGAAACTAAACTGAGTATCACCTGGAAATATTTCAGACCAGCCGAAGTATTATCACAAGGTATTCACCATTTTTACAGGTTGTATGAATGAAAATCATAGCCACATAAAGCAAAATGCCTTTGTTGAGTAAGAGGTGGGACTCAAGGCTAATGGAAGGAATGATTTCAGTTAGTTCGTAATCAGATGCTGTCAGAAAATCTCAAAGGAAAAAAAGCTGTAATGTGTTGCTTATGGAGACATTTTTTTCTTCATCAGACAGTTCAAACTTTTCAGAAGCCGGTTGATAATGTGATCATCATAGCCTCAACCATCTAAAAAATCCCGTCCTCAATTTACAATCTTCCATTTTCATAGCTTTTCCAAAATGTTCACACAACCTTGCATGTACATTTAAGACTTGAGGCCCCTCGAGTTGTTCCTTAACTCCTACTTCCCTCAGTGATCGACATAAAGCTGGAGAAGCCACCAGAACAGCCGGTCAGCGAAGGAGGCTGTTCCTGCTAATGCTGGTCTCTGGTCATCACTCAACATTTCTCTCATTGGCTTCTTCTCAAACCCTGTCTTTTTTTCTGTACTGTACCCTTCAGTATGCCCAACTCTGTTGCCCCCCCAGCCTGAAAGAGAACACTACGTCCGTTATCCTGCTGTTGTGGAAACCTGCTTTCTCATTAGGATGCCCTGAAAGTCATAATTCACTTACAGGAGAATATTTTCATTTTAGCACACATACATGGATGTGACTCATGAGCGACCACCCTCTGGCTTTTGGCTGCACAGGGAAATGGCACTCACTGCTTGATCTCAGCCGCCTTTTCTGAGCTCTTGTCATCAATATTTCAAATAGGTGAAGATGCTGATGGAGGCAGAGGGAGAATAGAGGATTATCGGAGTCATTTTGCTGTAGTTTGTGTCTGCATATGGCCTTTTGTGCTAAAATAACAGCAAGTGAGTTGAGGGTGTGGTTGTTCATAAACTCAAATCTTGGTATGTGCTACAAAGTGAAAATGCTCTTCAGTTGAGTTATATATTGCTTCAAGCTTAATGAGCACACTGTGGATGTGGTGTACATTTGTTTGCAGTCAGAGCATAACTTGTGCTGTTGCAATGAAATGGCAAGTCTTCATTAATGAATGATGTTATTTTCACTTCGAGCAAACGGTCCCTTTTTTATACTTCATAGAGAACAATATGGGGAAATGGTTACAAAGCTGTGTTGAAACGATTGAACATATGGAGCAGAGTTCAATGTTGAGTCTTAGGCTGCAAACCCACGATGCAAGTGAAGTTGGAGGTGGCAGCTGAGAGTCTATTTTAGAACAGACTTTGAGCTGGGAGCTGCCTGTCTGCTAACAAGCAGCAGAGCCATAGTTCTCCCACCGTGTGCCAGCATGACGACGCTGACTCAACGTGCTGAAACCGCACCACCGCACACCACTGCATGGTAACAGTGCCAGCACAACAACATGACACCTACTACAAGGGCAACATTATCATCACACCATCCACATTGCCGTCCCCGCCCTCCCCACCTTCTCCCACACTTGTCCTGTTAAAGCTACCTTTACCTTGGCTGCCATTTTCTATTACCTTTTGTTTTTGTTACTTTGGTTAGATCCTTTTTGTTCCCCCTAAAGACTATAACTATCATAGAGGAAAAGATTCTGCTTCGATGATTAGTGTTTGAGGAGAATATTTTCATATATTAAGAGTCATAATCATTACAAAACCCACCGTACGTTAGATATGGAGACATGCCTTTTGAAGTTTAATTGTAGAGGGCTTCCTTTCTTTGGGTTTACCTAGTTAAGTTTGGTATGAAATTTTACAAACAATTTGTTTTCTTTTGCTTTTTTTTGTTTGTTTGGCTTTGATCTTTTGTTAGTGATTATTCTACATGTGTATTTAATCCACAATGACTTGTAATATTTATTTCTACTGGGTTCATGTTTCTTTTTTTTTATGGCTGTTAATATCTTCACTTTGGGGATGAAACCTACATCGCTAATAAAATATGCATCCATCTGGACCACCTTCATATAATCAGACACCTCTCAATGCCGATTTGATTACACTGATAATACAGTGCAATTCTTGTGTGTACATAACAGAGGAAAGTCCAACAATTTTTATTGCATCTTTAGTCCTTAACGTTGTCTGGAATGGTTTTAAATGGAAGAATAAAAGTACACTTGTCACTGCTGCTGGAATTCATCAGTGTCTTACTGACAGCTGTGAGATAGCTCTGCATACATTGACTCAAATGTCCTTTTTGATGTTTGAATTATAAATAAATGATAGACAATACAAGCTACAATGATTTATCCCTCATTGTTTGCCAAGAAAGGCGAAACTGTGGTGTATGTGTTTCTGTTTAGTCATTGTCATCTGCCTGGCTCCCTCAGCACTTGCAGAGGCAGCACTGAACCACAACTGCACTTCAGTTTCTACCAGTGTAAGAGGGTGCCAGGGGCTGGTAAGCATTCAGAGCAGCATCTTTCATTAACAGGCTGCTGCTGGTAGAACAGGCAGATCTGTCACCTGGAGTGTCTGACTAATAGTGATCACTGTCAAGTTGTCCCAGGTGCAGCATGGTGAATCTTGACGGCTAACTCCAGGTTTGGCGTTACATATATCTTTGCACCCCCACTTGTTATTTATTTGGTGAGCAGGCCTGGGAATCTCTACTCAAGGAAATTTAAGGGTTTGGGGTTTTGTGCGGTTTCAATGCAAAGTCACAAAAAGTTGACAATGCGAATGAATGGGGCTGTTGTCAGGAATGCACTCAAAGCGCAGCAGGGGGTGGATGTCACTTTTCCCACCCTGCCGCCTTATGAATATTCATGAGTGCGGTCAGCTGTCACACCACAAATAGACATGTAAACCCAGCATATATTTGCAGTAAGGGGGGGCGTGAATATTGGAGATTGGTTTAGATCATCAGAGTGAAGTAGCACTTCTGAACTGCAAACAGAACTACAGTCCTTCTGAATCCTCCTCACATCCTGTCGACTCTCTTCTTGGCTGCTCTCTTTGAGGCGCCAGCCGCAGCTGTTACCCCTGGCAACCACTTTGGTGTTCCTTGGCAACTAGACCAAACTGCTGCTTTGTGTTTTTATTTTGTTAGCGAGGAGGTTTGCAAATTAACTGAAAACTTTGTTTTTTTATTGAAAATAGCGACAGGCATATTTTTTCCTATCAGTTTTTGAACTTAGCCTTAATTCCATAATGGGGATAGATTACTACGCAGCACTGGAAATAAACAGAAACGCAACTGACGCAGATATCAAAAAGTCGTAAGTTTAACTAGCTAATGTTAACATATATGTATGCAAATTCACCCTCTATACTAGCCTAGATTAAAATAGATGTACAAAGAGTAATTGGAATTGCTGGTAATTTGACCTTTGTGCACACCTCTCAAGCTTTTTGCAGTTACTCCATTTAATGTTTTCCAAATCAATGACAGATATCGACGTCTCGCGCTGAAGTATCATCCAAGCAAAAACAAAAAACCGGGAAGCGCTGAAAAATTCCATCAACTGGGTGAAGCATATGATGTCTTGAGCGATCGTAAGTGGTCTCATAGTATAAAGTTGTAAAGTGACACCCTAGTAGTTTGTAGAACTTTTTGATTAGATATTTGATCACTCACAAGTGCAACCTATCAATCAGAGAGCGAGAATTAAATGTCGTCAATCAAATAACACAATCAAAGTCAGGGACAACAGTGCCACCGTCCCTTTCAAAGACTTTTTAAAACTTAATTTTGCTATTTTTATTTCAGTTCCCAATACAGTGACAGAGCTCTGAACAGTTTCACGCCAAGCCTAATTTTATAACACGATAGATAGCAATGGCCGTGTTTATTTCAAAACTACTGCATAATGCTATGTTTTGACAGCTCGAAAAAAGGCAACCTATGACAAGTTTGGGGAGGAGGGTCTGAAAGGAGGCATCCCACCTGAGTTTGGCGGAAATGGGGCTTGGTCATCTGGATATGTCTACCATGGGAACCCAGACAAAACATTCAGACAGTTTTTTGGAGGTGACAACCCATTTGCAGGTAGGAATGCCATACAGAGATCTTTGGCTATGTAGTTGCACAGTTACAATATATATGTATGCTGGTAATTCAGATTCCAAACTAATAATAGTCTACTAATCCTTTTTTTTCTTCTTCTTCTTCTTCTTATTTTTTTTGTCAAGATTTCTATTCAAAGGATGGGAATGAAGTTCCGGTTGGAGTTGGTGGCCTGCAAGGCAGAGAGGTGATAACGCAAGATTCTCCCATAGAGAGAGACCTTCACTTGAACCTGGATGATCTCTACCATGGATGCACAAAAAAGATTAAAATATCCCGTAGGGTAAGAGAAATACCTCTAATCGCACCAGTCTTGATAGGACAGATCAATTAATAGATCCATAAACCTAAAAGTCCCAAAAACAATCAAACAAACAATTCCTAAAGTGATTTTGTTAAACTCAGACAAACATATGCATTCATATTCCTGTAAGTATTTCGCTGAGCTTAGTGCATAGACTATCTGGCCCTAATTGAGATGACCGCTCCAGTGTGCAAAGCACACACTTAAGCCAAATGATAACATATTAAAGGAGCTGAAGGAGAGAAATTCTCACTAGCTTTCTGTGTTTAGCAATAAACAGGTTTTAGCTGCAGTCCAATGAAGAGGTATTGTAACTTTTCATCTGAGCTGACAGGATACAATATACATATATAGTATAGTTGTGCTTCTAGCGCCAGCTGTACAGACCATAAGCATCATGTTCAGTTAAATAATAGAACAGATACTCATGTATGTTTCCACTGCCCAAAAATATATTAAATTAGAATTTTCATTTGATGAATAATATGAATACTGTGCTATGCTTTCAGCATTAATCTCACATTAAAAAGATAAGTGTTTAATAGTATTTATCAGTTTCATCCATTGTGGCAGAATATATTGAAAAAAAAAACTCCATTGATTGACATTACAGGGTTTAAGTAATGCCCTTTATTTTGTGAAGCATATTGAGTTGCCTGTGCATGAAATGTGCTATATAAAGAAAGTTTGACATGACTTGTATAAATCTGTTAAATAGGTTATGAATGAGGATGGATACACATCCAGCATCAGAGACAAGATACTGACTATTGTTGTGAAGCCTGGATGGAATGAAGGCACAAGGATAACTTTCCCTAAAGAGGGGGATCAGGTAGGAGAGCTATCTATATTACAGCAAGTTTCTGACAATTGGACATGTGTGATGAGTCACATACCTTTGCCAGTTTTTCATCCTTATCTGGCCTATATTTAAAAACATCTAAATAACTTGTAATTTAAGGTTCATTTTAATGCAAACCTGTGTTTCAAACTGGTAGTTCATGTATAGTTTTGCATTAGCCTGAATTTGCTATGATATGTGTAGCTGTACAGTGTGAGAGTGGGCTTAAGCTGTTCAGTTGGTGCTTTGTCTAATTTAAATTTTTCTAATTGATAATAATCACATGGTGTAAAGAAGTGGGGCTCCTTCACTGCGGGCAGTTATTTCACAACAGTCTTACCACCTTTCATGTTGATCAATATCCATTACTGTAATCAGCATGAAGAAACACACAAATTGGTTATGCTGTAGAACAAAAACATTCCATTAATAATGGCTAGGAATGTAAACTGGCTCTGGGTTCTTGGGACCAGGACTGAAAAAACTAGGTACATGAGCACCTTTAGGTGCTGACTGCAGCTAAAAGCCCTCATCCAGCACTTTGGGACATTGCTCAGAGGACTTGACATTTAGCCTCTCTGTTTTCCACTGACCAAACACCACCTGTGTGAGAATGGTCAGATAAAGAGGCTCCACCATTGATTGTTAAATCGTCACAGGTGCGTACAAGTCGAAGCTCCAACGGACTGCAGGGCTTGAATTAAAAAATTGACTCTGCACCACCCATCCTATTGTTTTGGCCTGTGGCGCTGTCCTGGGTGCTGATTTACATAGCTGAAATCATGTGGCTCATGCGTCTCTGCTCTACCCCAGGGGACACCATAAAAAAACACATACAACTCAATGTGCTGTAAACTGTAGAGGGAGGTGTAGTAAGCGGCCTTTATAACATTTGTCCAGTATAGTGTTAGGAGGTTAGGAAAGAGAAGCATGAAATACATTATTTAATGTTGTGCAGACATTGTGCAAACTGTCTCTGGGAGTGACAGTAGAAATATTTGTAGGCCCATCTACTGGATGGTGAGAAGGAATACAGAGATTATCAGGTGATTGCAGGTGGTGAATCATTAGGGAATTGTTAATTTTCTCAAAACTGGGTTTTGATTTTTTCTGAGTTTAAATCTGTGATTTTTTGTTGTCTGTAAGAATAAACTCAAAATAGAGAAAATTGGAGTTAAGTAACAAAACTGTGGCTAAATGAGCAGGTATATAAAGAATATGTTCAGCAATATTCCGTATTCTATATTTCATAATTCTTGTAATTAAGTCAAGCTTGCTCTCCTGTGGTAAGTTGTTAAGCCCACAAAGCATCATTAAAGTGAGCCCCCTTTTTTCTTAAACTTTAATCTGATAGGTTGAAAATGTTTTATCATTTGTTTCTGCATCCAGAAAATCACTGAGGAAAAACAACAGTCATTGTTTTGGATGTTTTTAGAGTTATTGTTGTCATGGAAACTCTGTCATGGAAATCTTTTAATAGTTCTATTTAATTTAAACAGCTACCTTTGTAGTTATTGTTCTAGATGTGAATGGGCCTTAAAATGACCAGTGCATTCCAAAGCACTAACAGAGTATTGCTACCTTGTTAATATGTTCCTGTCTTTTAATTTTAGGGGCCCAACAGCATCCCTGCAGACATTGTGTTCATAGTGCGACAGAAGAGTCATCCTTGGTTTGTAAGACAACAGAAAGACCTGGTCCACAAAGCTCAGATCTCTCTGGAGATGGTGAGTCAGGTTAAAAACATCTAGAATGTCCAGTACATGATGTTTCCTGCTGGGTTTAATCATCAGTCATTCTTTCTGTAGCTTAAGTTTATTCAGGTTTATTCCCTTTCCTGCAGGCCTTGACTGGGTTCTCTGTGGATGTGGAGACACTAGATGGCAGGCTACTCAACATTCCTATCAATGATATTGTGCAGTGAGTACTTTGCTATGGTGGAGGCAAAGGGGAGTACTGGTTTAGATACGGGAGAAATCACATTGCTGTTTTGTCTTTTTAATTTGGCATTAATTACACATAGGCTACCCTTAAAGCAACTATGAATAGTCCGAAAGACAAAAGATCAGCAGATGGTCACATAGAGTTGCTGTAGAGCAATTTGCACTCTGTTGTTACTATGGTATAAAAATAGCAATTATAAATATACTTAAAATTAAATACACTAATAAACTTCAATTGAGTGAAAATGACGATCACAGTTCAACACAAATTGTACACTTAAATTGGGATCTCCATGCATCTCTCTAACCAAAAGGAATCATAATCAGGATGATGTGTTGTGGGTTTGCACATTATCTGAAATCAAATAATGTCTCTAATTTGTCTCTAATTTGTGTGTCACACCGCACCCAGCCCCACGTACACCAAAGTGGTGACTGGAGAGGGAATGCCGCTGTCCCGGGATCCTTCTCAGAGAGGAAATCTTATCATCATGTTTGACATCCAGTTCCCCCAGAAGCTCTCTCCTGAGAAGAAACGACTGATCAAACAAGCTCTAGCTTACTGATTAAATAACCACAACCTGATTTAAAGTGGACGTTATTCATTACATTCAGTTACACTGACACAATTTATTTTAAAATGTTTGCTACACTTGGAGTCAACTGAGTGAAGTTGAAATATAAACCAGAAGTAAAAAAAATGAGTAAGCAACACAATTGTAATATAGCATCACTCCTCTGCCAAAGAGTAACAGTTACAGTGTAGATGATCAGTTGTGTTGTGCCACCATCATGGCTCGTTTCAGCTGTTCATATGTGACAAACATCACCACGTTCCAGGAGCCCAGGCGTAAGAAAGACGGCATGAACCTTCAGAGTAAGAACATAGACTAAGGACATGATTGAATATGGCAACCCATTCAAATTGACAATTCAAAGTAATAGCCTCCATATATATTTTGTTTACGACCATTTCGATCGGGTCATTTCTTACCCCTTATAAAAGGCGAGAGGTCCCTCTTTGGTCACCATGGCAACAGCACAGTTGAGGACACAGCTGTACTGGCCAAGGGCAGAGTTCATATATCTTGTCTTGACCACATCAACTGGAGAGGCAATCACTGTCGTGCATAAGCCTGCACCGAAGGCTGATATAAAGTGGCAGGGCAGATTATCTGTCAAGTAAATGCTGAAAGTCACTCAGTGTTTTAAGCTTCCAGAAGAGAATAATTACAGTCTTTGCACTGCATACAGACACACATTTGCATTATGCATTATAGACTGAAAGTATTGCTTCACCTGTCATGGGAGTGGACCTTAGAAGTGTGTCCTTAATGAAGTCATATGTCACCAGTTCAGTACAGTTAACAATTGCGTTACGTGCAATATTTGGTGCAGTACCTGCAAGACAGAGTAATATTTGGACATTGTAATAATAATAATGAGAAGAAGAAATGAGAAGACCCTCATGCTCCTCCAAAGCACAAGCTACCTTTCCACAGGCCGTGAATGCCTTCTTCCTTAGCAATGGTCTTGTAAGCATCAATGGTGCTACAGTAGCGTCTGGCAAGCCCAGGAGACCTGGCCTGCGCCTGGAAGCGGACTTTCACCACATCTGTGGGTTGAGCAAAAGCAACTGCCATGGCACCAGTGGTACATCCCGCCAGCAGCCGACTGCCAATGCCCACATCTGAGCCAGAGAGGAAGGGGATGTCACACCTGACTGATGGGGGATATCATTGACTAGATAAACAATGAAATATGGTTCATAGACACTCACGGTCAGAGCCTTTGGTGTACAACTGTTTTACAGAGTCGTAGAGACCGATGCGGACAGAGGCAAAGGTCATCTGTCTCTGCAGTCCTGCCACCAGTCCATTATAGAGGCTCCTGGGTCCCTCTGTTCGCACCATGGTGGTGATGGTGCCAAACACTCCCCGATACTTCACTGTAGGGCCGTTCACTGCAGCAGCAGTGTGTCCCGCCTCCCCCTGGATCTGTGCAGGAAAAGCAGTCATAAAGGCTCAAAAGACACTAGAAAAGAGAGAGCTCAGGTGTAGCTTCTTCAAGGTCTGAGGCTTGCATGTAATGAAAATGACAAAAATTATAAGTAATGCATAAAATGTTTTTAAAGATCCCTCTGTAATTATATACTCTATGTATTTTCATATGTATTCATATATTCATGATGTCACATATCA
>OMKZ01014775.1:11297-32160 GCA_900302535.1 Neoniphon sammara | reverse complement strand
AGATTCTGTTGAGAAAAAATACTGACAAATTTTCGACCAAAAAAAAATCTTAGATGCAGTAATTCCCCATGTGAACAAAGCAAGAAGTAAGGCGGCCGTGTTTTAACAGGGGCGCACAACAGAAGGCCTAGGTACACAAATAACAAAGGTCATTAGGATTTCTGATCTGTAATCAACCAGTTTTACCATTATGAAAAATGTGATACAAATAGAAAAGCAACAATTAGAGTAGGGAAGCTGGGGATCAACACACAACATTTCAAATGGAGCTCCTGCCCTTTCCAACATACAGAGTTTTCTTACCTGCAGCCTGACTTTGGCTGTGTCCAGGGGAAAGGTGAGCAGGTCGGCGATGCAGGCTGCAGTTCCAGCACCTACAAACTTCACAGCCGCTGTTGGGGGGACATCTGCAGGTCCAAATCCAACCATTTTCCCCACTTTAAGAGATTGTTTTTGAATATAGGAATTGAAGAATGGCTTGAATGAGGGATGATTCAGGCACGGGGCAGGGCTCCAAAATCTGAAAATGGAGCAAGAACATGTTGTGCTGCAAAAGAGATTTAGTGAAAATATTTAGGATAGTAATCTCCAACAATGAATGCATTGCATGTAATCAAACTTTGTCCACTTAAGAATCACAGGCCACATGTGCTATGTGTATCACATTACCTCATATGTCATATTTTGGCTGTTAATACAAATCATTGCATGGATCATTCTCTTACATGATCCTAAGTAGGCTTCCTTTCTATTTACCTCACTATAATAATGAGGCCTCCGGTTGTTTAGTGTATTCAGAAGGGACAAACTAAAGAAGAAGTTTTACTTGCTGAATGAGAAAACTTTTCTATGCAGCAAGGGATTTGATGTATAAAGCCTTGAAAACATAACACCAACTAATAAATGGAAACATATTCCAAACAATCACATTCAAGCCTAAGTTTTGGTTACATTTGAGGTTACATGTTGTTTCAAGCTGTCTTACCTTTAAAGGAATTGAGGACATAAATATTAGAGATCAGGATTCTCTAAAGGTGTCCCTCTGGCTGAATTTACTCCCAGCTGGAAATTGGTTTCCTTGTTTTTCCATAGAAATATGTATAAAAACAATATGCCTTAAAACCATGCTCCAAATTCTGAAAAAAAGATACAGAAAGGAGTTTAAATAAGGCACAGTAGCAGAACAAAAGTAACAGCAATTAAACCATCCTCCCAAAAACAATTTTAAATGCCAGTATTTCAGAACTGAATTGTAGAAGTTACTCAGGTCAGTAAGATATGCCTCTCCAAGTGACAATGCCTTGTTTAAATAAATGAATGAGATTGTAGAGGAAACTGAACCGATGAGTGGACAGAACACAGTAGTGTGGGGAAGAATGAGCCGGTGCTAATTATACTCCTGTTACAGTGGTGTTACATAATGGCACAGCAGCTGTGTGGCTGGTGGGGCCGCATAAACAGGGCCACAGGTCAGGCCTGTGAACTATTACAAAACTTCTGTGTCATAGAAACAGCCTGTGGAGTTATTTGTAAAATATTTTCACTGGGAAAAAATATTAATAACATATAAGCCCTCTACACACCTCTGTCTTATCTTGACCTCATAATTGAGCGTCCCTTTTTTGTAAGGGAAAACAGCAACCTCCAAACACAGCGTGGAACATTATCTCGTCTATTCATAGCCCTGTGAAGAGAACAGAATGGACGGGCTACAGTCTTGACACTGATGGCATCCAGGCCTCTGTCTCCGGCCTTAGGGCTATAACAATATCAGAATATACATGAAAAATATTGTGTTAAATAAGCTTTTGCAGTGGATTTTTTTTTCACTTCCTAATTTTTTTTAAGTCAGTCATCAGTTTAAATCTGCTGTTTGCATGTTTGAGTACATTGCTGAGTCACGATGAAAAAACAAGAGTGTGCAGTACATCCTCCATGTAATTAGATCCATATGTTCAGAGCTGACATCTCACCAGTGGCGTTTGTTTAAAGCTTTGTGATCTGACCTGTTGTTCCTGCACTGTTTTATGTACTTATTGCATTAGTATTGGATAGCAAATATACTGAGTGTTTACTTTTCTCAGTGCTAGATTGAGAAGTGTTGTCAAAGGTTTTTCTGTTCAGCTGTCTAATGCATCTTATCAGCATGTCAATGCTTATATTTATCCTGATGTAAGTTACTGTATATTTCAAAAATAACTTAACAAAATAAGATATTTAAGCCAATGTGTTGGCTTTATATGGCTTTGTACATGTCATGCAGTGTTGTATTATTAATGGAATGTTGTTATTATAATTATCATCATATATGCAATATGGAAAATATTATTATTTTATATGCCGTGTATATTAAATTATTTGGATATCATGCCACGTCATGCATGAATATATAGGTTCATGTGGGCTTACCCTTTTGGTTTGCATGTGACTGTATGAGAGCATAGTGAGATGAGAGCTTTTTGTTTCTGATTTGGGTATATATGTGTTCTTTCTTGTGTATTTTCATGGAAAAATATGCAGAAATTGCTGAAATCTTTTAAGGGCCATCCCACACATTGTGAGGTATATGTGATAAAATGTGGCACCATTACATAAAGCTACATTTTTGACCCTACAAGTCAGCCATCTTGGACAGTGCACCATCTTGAATTAAGAAAAAATGAAAGTCTTGACTGACATCAACAATTTTGACATATTCTAAATTCTATATCCAGCCAGCTACAACTTCTTTCTGCTTTCACATGTGAAAAAAAAACATTTGTTGAAAAGCGCAGTGCAGAACTGAGCTCTTTCCAACTTGTCATTCGGGGAAAAAGTCACTCATACTGTAGAGATTCAGAAATGCAGTTCTGAAATTAGAACAAATTGATTTGCAGTTGCAGAACACTGAGATACAGTGCAGCAACATCCTGGGGCTAATTCTGAATTTCTTGGAAGGAAAGGGTTTTCTTTCCAGACACTGTGCCACAGCTCCTCCTTCAGGCACCCATGTCCTGAGATGTTCAGAAGCGAGCTATTTGTGTCAACAGATGCTTTCCCTGATGTGCACCCACAAAAATCCCACCGCTCCAGCCAGCAGAACAACACCTTTTCTCTTTTCGAAAGTTTTTCTAGAGTTACTGATGCATTTACATCAACGAGAACGTGTCAGGTGTCTGGAGCAAACAGGTCACAGAACAAGTTCATCATGCGTACGGCTAAATAACATACAATTATTGTGAGTTATATAGGGCTCAAGAGATTCAAAAATTTACCTAAAGATTCAACTGTGCTTGACTAAACACAAATTGAATCCAGCTGTCTTTCACTTTGAATCAAATAGTCAGTCAATTACTTTGTTGAAACAAGTATGAACACACACGTCATAATTGTTGAATACCATTTGAGTACCAAGTTAAAGAGGACCAGTAGCTAATCTTTGAACATTCCCATACAGCTGCTGACACCCTTAAATATTCAACATCTTCACATTGCTTGGCAGTGAAAATAACGCTTGAAGGCTATATTTATGAGCAAGACGTCAATGTCGCAGGGATAGACTGGCAGAAAACTCACAGCGGAACAAGCTTCTTCTTTTTTTTTTAGCTTACCTACTTTTCCCCCCACTTCAATTTTTTAAGACGTGAGAAGTGAATCCTGTCTAGATGGAAAGTTTGTCCAGAGATGCATTTACACCGTCTGTCTCATCCAAATTTCATGTTCAATCCCCATGCTTTTGCCCTGAAGCTTTTCCCTGTTGTTTACTAACTGCACTGTAGTTATTTCTGACACACTGATACAAGAATACTGGATGTCCCACTTAACTTCCAACACAGCCCACTTTCTGAAAAGAGCTTGTACCATTTTATCAAGTAATCCCATTTACTGCTCCACAAACACTTCAGTAGCCTAAATGATTATTTCTTTTGATCGCAGCATTCAAATCCTAATCTGATGTAATGATGAGATACAACAAGCCATGATAAATTGCTTGGTTTATTAATTGACAAAACTGAAAAATTAATGGTTTATTCATATCTACATTTTGGCATTATCTATCACTGTGTACAACATTTTTATATGACTTATCGACCAGCAATAAACCATACTTTCATCTGCATGAACAAACTGCTGTGTAAACATAAAAATTGACATATAAAACCCTAACCACATGCACTACAAACCGCTGTAAACATTTTTAGACAGTCCACATAAATAGAGGAAACAATACAATACTGTGCTACACGAATGTGGTCACGGTATTTCAAGGGTTGGGGTTAATTTGTCAGCCTAAATACAGGAAAAACCCACCCTAAATCTCAAATCACATTAATCCTATGATCTCACAGTTTTAAGCAAGTTTTGTAAACATGAATAGCTAAAAGACAGTTAGCCAAAGTCCCAGTCTATAATGCAATAAAGATAAAGCATAAATTCATGGAATTATCATTTGACATCTATTTTTCACATCCAAGTGGGCATGTTTCATGGAACTATTTACATTTATGAAACATGAAATGTCCCTTTGACCTTATAAAACCATCCTGATCTCACCACAGTGCCTGCAAAATCACTACTAGTTCACAATTGAATTCAGTTATAACCTTTGCCTCCTTCTGACATAAAACAGTCTTTTCTGTATTGGTTATAAATGAAATAAACAAGATCATGGGAATAAAATATGTGAACTTTTTCAAGGCACTTTTTCCCTTTGACTCCACTTCCTCATTGCCACCTTGGTAATCGATTGTGCTAGTTGATCATCCCTGAAGCTGTTCAGCTCCCTTTGGGCCTCCATTTAGTCTCTTTTTCTGATTGATGAAAATCTAATGGCACGATGCCCACGGTGCTGACGGTCACATTGACATCAAAACGGGGACTCCCAGGACTGCTGTGCTCTGGTTATACCTCGTTTAATCTGCTCATACGACACAAACATTACAATATTCCAAGATCCCAATCGCAGGAAAGAGGGCATGAACCTGCAGGTTTAGAAGACACAGCACAAGAAAAGGTGTATTATTTTGAGATGGGTCATGGTCATATAAAGGGCATTCTTGTCTACTGCTGCTGATCATGTGCTCACCCCTTATAGAAAGCTGTGGGCCCTTCATTTGTCAGCATGGTGACAGCGCAGCAAACAGCGCTGCCATACTGGCCTGCTGCTGAGTTCATGTACCGCGTTTTGACCACGTCCACAGGAGAAGCCACAATTGTCGTACAGAAACCTGCTCCGAAGGCGGCTGTGAAGTGGCACGGCAAGTTATCTGTAGGTGAACAGAGACACAGTGTCACATCCATCAATAACAGCTTGCATCTGTTAGTATGTAAAAGTGCAAAAAATTACTGAGGATCGATTTAAGTGAGGACCCTTTAGACTCCAGTGATAAAAACATGGAATAAGCATGCTATTTGATGGTTGAGTCTGCATGGTTCTTATTGTTGCCCAACTCAGCAACAGATTACACGATTTTCCCATGACTTTTTTTGTCAGTTGAGTCTAAACCGTCCTCACAATTTTACATACTGCACCTTTAATATTGCTGATACTGAATTTGTATAATGCGTCCACTGAAATAGCATTGGCAATTTCCATAAATCCTACCTGTCATTAGGTCATACTTCAAGATGAGCTCTTTGATGATGTCATATGTCACCAGCTCGGCACAGTTTACAATGGCGTTACGGGTGATATTGGGCATGCAACCTAGAGCGAAAGCAGACAACGGTTACTTCAAAACTGGTGGTGTTTCTATTTTTAGTTTTTTATTTTTTATTTTTTTAGATAACGATTAAAAATCTTGGAATGTAATTTTTTTAGCAATGACATGCACCTTTCCACAGGCCCCGCACCCCCTCATCCCGGGCGATTGTCCGGTAGGCATCCATGGTGCCGTTGTATCTCTTCCCACCATCAGCCAGGCGCACCTGGGCTTGGAAACGCACCTTCACCACATCTGTGGGCTGTGCAAAAGCTACAGCCATGGCTCCTGTGGTGCAGCCCGCCATGAGCCGAACAACAATCCCTGCATCTGGAGAGCACGTGCATTTTAAATCAAAATGAGTGAGGGAAAGCACTTTGTCATACAGGTATGAATTGGAAAATGTAGGTTCTAAAACTCACTCTCAGAGCCTCGCGTGTAAAACTGCTTCATGGAGTCGTAGAGACCGATGCGGACAGAGGCGAAGCTCATCTGTCTCTGCAGTCCTGCCACCAGTCCGTTATAGAGGCTCCTGGGTCCCTCTGTTCGCACCATGGTGGTGATGGTGCCAAACACTCCCCGATACTTCACCACATTGGCCCCCTGCACCCCTTGAGACTCTCCTTGGATCTGTGACAGAGAATGATGCATTCAAGGACTGTTTTCAGCAGGTTAGAGCGATCTTCACCAGGCCAGATGTCATAGCTGAAATGTGACAAGCGTCCTAATCCGCTGTGTTTCTAACCTGTAGTCTGACTTTGGCTGTATCTAGGGGAAAGGTCACCAGATCGGCAAGGCAGGCTGCAGTGCCTGCACCGAAGAATTTGGTAGCAGCAGATGGTGCCACGTCTGTGGGTTTCATGCCAACCATTGCTAAGCCCACTGGTTGACTGAATATATGTGAAATTCAGCTCTTAATGGTACATCAGTTGGAGAACCTGCAGTGTCTGGAAGTCTGTGTATATCTGAGAATGCACACCAAAGAAAGGCATTACTCAGACAGGCAGACAGGGAGCACAAAGGGAAAACAGCTTCTCAATTTTTCTCTTCTGTTGGTAACGTTCATTCATTCATTCATTCATTTATTCATTTATTCATTTTTTTTGTAATTTCAATATCAGCAATTTTAACTTGCACAGTCCAAGTAAGTGTCCATGCTGAAGGTTGCACAAACCTGTGAGTGAAGGCAAACACGTTTTCAAAAACTTCCTCTACGAAATGTCTTGGGCCATAAACTCTGCTTAGGAGAGCCAGCATACCACCACTACCTGGGAAAAAAATGAATATCCATCATGTAGTTGTGATCAAATCAGAATTGTATAATAATTATATTGAAATTCAGGTATTTTATCAACTGACTTATTCATATACCCTTTTGCTGGCTGCCACTCTATGTACATAAATGTTCTATATTCCAGCCCAAGGATACAAGAAATAGTGTAAAAATTTGATTATATGAAAAATTACCACATCCTCAAAATAAAGTAGGTGACATGAATGGGATCTAAATCTATGAAAATCTTGGAAAATGTGCACAAAAACATGAAACATGAAAACTATCCAGATGTAAATGTAATCCAGGTTTACCTGAGTAGTTCCCAAGTAAATTATAATCCAGCACAATGATAAATATACATAATCCTTTGGCCAGTTAGTCCCTTCAGTGTCCTGAGCTCTTACTGTTCCTTCACTGAAGAAGCTCCTTAATTTATAGGCACCTTGTGCACATGGCTGTAGGGCTATGTTTATCTCATGTGTTTACCATCAGTGACACACACACGGACATTTGAGCAGTTGTTGATGCTCACTCAACAAGTCATTATGGCAGCCTTATTATGGACAGTTATCATACCCTATAGTCATTTGCTGTTTGACAACAAGTATTAATAGTGTGAATATTTCCTCTTTGAATATTATTTCAATATTTTGCATATTAGCATATTTAACCAGTATTGTTTATTTGCTTGTCAGGACTTTATAATATTAATTGTATCTGTTAGTAGACAGCAGACTGACTGTATATTCAAGTAAAGTTTTTGGATTCAGAGCTTGGACTTTGACTTAAATTTCTAATAAGCCAGTGCAAAATGTTATAAATTAACATTATTAACATAACTAGAAGTTATTGTAAATTTGGGAAAAACAAAAACAATTTTATTCATTCATTTCTAAAATTTCAACAAATTAAAGAAGTGTTCAGTGTTCTTGGCCTGTCTTTCCCAAGTTCACATTACGTAATAAAATCAACTCACATTACCATGTTCATTTCCAAGAACCTGCCCACCTCGGTCCAGATGCCCAGTAAAGGTCATCCTCCTGTTCCTATTGGTTGATAAATATGACCAATCAGACAGGGAGGCCTGTCTGGATTCTCGGGGTGTTTTCAGGGTGTTGGACGGACTGGTTAACATTTGCACTGTGGCCTTTTCTCAGCACTAGTGTCTCACAATGAAAACTGGAAAGGTATCCCAGGAGTTTCAGGAATTCCCTCGTCCTCCCCCTGCATGCAGTTAAGTTGTGAAATGTTCCATGCGAGGGAAACGCCATATTCTTAGCCAGTCCATACAATGAACAAGGGCAGGTGGGTGGATAGGTCATCTGTACGCAATCGTTCAGGCCAACGCCAATATAAGGAAGGGGTGGAGAGTTATGGGTATAAAACTGGAGTGCTGAGAGTGTGTGTTGGCAATGCAGTGCCAGACTCCTGACTGTGCATGACTCCATACATGTGACTTTCCAAGCCGGCTCTGGGTCACAGCCCTGGCGAGCTCACAGCTAGTCACGAGGTTGACTGTGCAAAACACTCTCCCCTAAACATCGAGAGTTTCACCTGCTGTTAGATGTCACAATGTCAGTCTAATCTCTGAACTGCAGTGCTGAGTCTTCCGCTTCTAAAACACAACTCTCTGAAGACTTTCTCCAGTTCTGTAACATTTCTCTGCTGCCTTCAAGTGTGTGACGGAGATAAAAATGTCACATAAGAATGTAACACAATTAAGCAAAAATGTGTGTGTGTGTGTGTGTGTGTGTGTGTGTGTGTGTGTGTTTTTACACTCAGCTGACAAAAATACATGGTGGATGGTTGATTCTACATGGTTCTCATCTTCAGCCTGATTCCATTGTTTTTACATTGTTTTAATCGACCTTCAGTTTTGCGTATTGCACCTTTAACATTGTCATTTTATTCTTGTCTTCCCTGCTTGTCTATATTGTCTTTTATTTACCTTTAAAATTCTTTTCTTTCATTTTAATGATTTTCTTTTTCTTTTACTATTACCTCACCCTCCTAAATAGAACAGAAAATCATTGCCAATCCATGTTGGGGAAGTTTGAAAAGCAAACGTCCCGAACAACATAAACTATTTATGTGAGCACTTATTAACCCTTATGTAGATTGGTATGTGCTTTAGAAATGTACAATTGCAGCGGTTCAGATAACAATACATCTTAAATGCATACTGGCTGTATTTAAAAATGGAATTTTGCTTTGTTTTGTTTTGTTTTAGTTCGATCTGAATAGACTCTCAATGCCCAGACCACAGGTCTATCCCAGGTGCACAGCAGGTTTTTGTGAACTGAAAGGAAAAGAGGGTAAAGGTTAAATCACCCCCAGCCTGTAAGATGTTACAGGAGATACAGGGAGCTGCTTTCACCACTTACTTTTCTGACCCCTATCTAAAAACAGTTTCTTCAGATCACTGCAAGTAACCTTTGAGTTCCCAGCACCACCAGTAAACAACTTGTTCCTCTGACTGCAGCAACCCGCTGGGAACCCGCACCCCCTGAAAATGAAACTGAATCTAGGTATGACTGGATCCTGTCAGTACTGGCCAGCCCTCTCTTTGCACCCTGAGTACTGCAAATCCTCACTCAGCTGCTGATGCTGCTGGCGGCTGTATAGCCACAATATGTTTATTGCAATGGCTGAATGAAGATACTGTTGGTGGATTTCTCATCTAACTAATAACTATTTTCCTATTGTTGTTTCTTCTATGTTTTTGCAAATACAAAAATCCGAGCCATTAGACTTTCTTTGAGTTTTGACTGAAGCACTTTGAGTCTCTTCCCTACCTATACTCTGTTTGTGTTTGCCCTGGTATTTTAGTACAGAAGCTAAAGTGTATAATGAGATGAGGAGACATAACTTGGGTGTTTGCTAATGTACAAGATCTGATGTAAGAGTCCCTTGTGGTATGAAAACAGGCTGTGTGGCTACATAGAAAGCTGGCCTGGGCATTGAAGAAAAGGGGATTGAATAAGAGTGGGCATGTCACTGGTTGTTATGGACACATCCCAAGATATTTTATTAAATTAAGAGCTGCAGTGACTTCGGGTGTCTAGCAACCACCCCCGCTATTCCCAGCCATCAGGCCTCCAATGCACTGATGATACATCTACCCTTAATTTATAGCCTACACAGTCAACGACGACTACACACTCCACATCAACATCATCATGTTTTTACATATTTGAAGACATATTTCATTGGGGCAGCAAATGATCCCACATACCAGGAATGACTCAGCTTGCAGCTACTTGGTTTAGCTTTGGCTGGATTAGCCTCTTATTAGCTTATTTTCATTTTAGTTTTAAGTGGAACTACAATGTTAAAGGAAACTAGTATGTTTTGCATGTTAACTAGCTAAGGAAGGACTACAGCTTATTTATTTAAAGTTGCACTAAAGTTGCACCCGTCCCCCTAATCTAGATCCTGTGTATTTCCCCTTTTTGCTCAGGTGACATGTCTGACACTCAAAAGACAGTTTGTATTCCTCTGAGGAAACTTGAGAGTGAAATAAAAACCGTCTGGACGAAGCGGGTGAGCACGAGTAAGCTGCCTCTCTCATCCCTTTGGTATATAAGGCATCACAGACTGGTGGGGTTGGTAAACATGAGCGTTTGTGTTTGCTGATGTCATACTGCATGATTTCTGGGTAATTTTTCAAACAGTTACCTATCACTGCCAATAAAGTTACCCTGTGAAGCTTCAACTAACATGGCACAGACTCACCTTGCCCCTGTTCTCGATGACACAGCCACAGGGACAGGAATAAGTTTGATTTCGATCTTTCAGACTGAAATTAGAAAAACTAAAATGAGCAATTCAACAGATGTCTTTAAGTTTATCACTGACCTGAAGCAACACTTTTTAATGATGCAGACTTTCACATAGCAGAGATGCTACAATGATTATTGCATTCATTACCACCACATTTAAAGTTTTGTTTTTTTTAATTAATTATGTTAGTTAATTAGTTTATTTGGACAATTTAAAAAAATATATGTGACCAAGGATACTGGTAAATTAAAAAAACAAAACATCCCAGTCATTTTCTGCAGAAGGTGACAAAACACAACCCTCAGAGAAACATATTCATCCACGTTTTCATAGATTATAACACTTGCAGCTCATTAAAATGCAGATCGACATGCTGTGCCTGAGTTGTTAATTTGTACTGCCATTTTTTTCATGTGCATGAAGCCTCAGGTCTGAGCATGGGTGAAGGTCACATGCATTTACATGTGAGAAACAGAAATGTCATTGGCAGCAATATAATTGCACAGCACATTCAGTGAAAGTTTCCATGATAAAAGCAAAAGCAAACAAGCAAAATAAGTATTTTCCTCTTTTTCTACTCATAGTATGGGCAATAATTTGATTATTGTGCAACACCCAGCTGAGAGGGTGTAACCTGCAATGTTTGACTACCACTGATGTGTAGATTGTTTAAAGGAATTAATACATCTTCTGTCTCCAAATGTTTAAGTAAAAACTGAATATGACCAACTTTCCTCATTCTCCCCTGCATGTCTTCACATCGTTCTGTCCTCAGTCAACCTTCCTCTCACTGTCCATACAAATTAGCAAGTCTGCAAGTGTGGACTCAGCTGTCATAACTCTCTCTTTATGTAACTGCATTTGTTACTGCAGATGTCTTCCCATGAATGATAACAATGATCCAGACTATGGGCTGAAGATGACACTGGTGCCAGTGAATCATTATCCATACACAAGATCATATAAAAAGAGGCCCTGCACTAAGAATATTATGATTACATTATGTGCATATAAGTGAGCGAGAACAAGGGGATTATCAACATTATAAATGGGTTCATTGTCATGTTGAAAACAACTTTATAGAAAAAAAAAAAACACTGTAGACTATTAATTTTCAATGAGTATTTTTCCTCCAAGATTACTGATTTGAGTTAAACTGAACATACAGAAAATTATTTCTCCATTAATCATTCAGTAGGGACTCCATACATCTTCTCTGTATTTAAATTCATTAAGTCAATTTATTGACAAAGTGTCTAAAAGCAATTTGTGTTTAAAACGTAGACTACTGCCACCCTGGGACTGAGGGAAGGGATATGAAAGTCTTGTGAACTGTGCTGCTGTCTGGGTTTTCCTACAGACTGGAGCAACAGGAAAATTCTGTTCCCACTATCCAGTCTGTCTTGAAGGAGCCCGTTCAACAGTTAATAAACAGCTTTATACCAACAAGTAAAGGTTAGAAAAACGGCTCAGTGCTGCTTCACAAACAGCACTGTGTAAACAGAGGTGTGGACAGTGTATGACTACCAAATTCTGCTATCATGTCATCATATGAAATAATGTGTATCAAGAGATTTTTCACACATATGGGTCCAACCATGTATTTCCACTTTAAAATATACCTGAGATATACTTTGCAATGGCATCAAATTCCTCCAAGAATATATTTTTATTTCTAGATTCACAGCCAGTCTCTTCCACAATAATGATCACAATCCGTGAAGCAGGTGTGTGAAGGAGGTGTGTTTTATTAAGAGTATAGAGTTTTAAGTTCAGATGAATCGTGACTTTCCGGGCAGTAGACGGCGGTAATGCGACATATTACGAATACCAGCCACCTAAATACAAGAACGAAGAAGAAGAAGAGGCAAAGACTCTGCATCAGGAGAAGAAGAGCGGTACCCACTAGCCTGTCAGACAGACGTCAACCCAGCTGAAATTTACCCAATGCCTGGCTAACGTCGGTGCAGGGACTGAAGAAAATCATATGCTGCGAAAGAGGGGGGAGGTCCTGTTAAACAGTTCTTGACAGAACACTAACCCGCTTTTGACAACATGGAGAAACAGTTGCATTTGAATTTGTTAGCTTCCAGACCTCCAATGGCAGGTGGTTTGCAGTCGGGGTCCAAAATGAGAATGGGGTGAGTTAGCTAGCATCTTATTAGCATGCTCAACTGTGTTAGCTAGCTAACGTTCCCTGTAATGTCCAGCATCAGTCATTATTCTTCTTTCAGCACTTCTGAGCATATTACTGATACTGAGTAACGTCATCTCCTGAAATTAAAGAATTGACACAGATTAAAGTTAACATTGGTTAGCATCGACTGCTAGCTAGAGTTTGTTTTATGAAGAGCTGTAAGCTGTACACTTGAGCAAAGCTATCTGCTGCTAATTAGCAGAGTTTGAGCAGTCATATTCAGTATCGACTGCGTTATAAGGCATGAAAATGTACTATATACTAACAGTCATGTCGACATTTTATAGCAGCCAGGTCGCCGTGATTCACCTGCACAACAACACAAATGAAATCCAATCACTGCGTCCTGCAGTGTCCGCTAACCAGAAACGTTAGCTTTTTAGTATTGAAAGTTGATGTTGTAATCACTCAAAATAAGCCCAGAGGCGAACGAAAAGGCTGAATCTGCCAAGCTGCGATAATAGATGTGCGTGTGGACAGGTTTGGGTTAGCTAGCTAGTGTCGGGCCACCTTCCCAGCTGGTCTCCACTGAAGCAGATGGCACTGCGTAGTGGAGGATGTGATTGTCAGGTCATGTTTCTGCTGTAGCTATTGGTATGTTTACATCAAGGCGGTATAGCAGGCAATAAAACAAGTCTTTGATTTCGATCTATTTAGCTCAACTAGGTTGGGATTGTTCTCTTTTTAACCGGCGTCCCTGAAATTGTTTGAGAGCAGCTTTGGCCAGCAGCCAGATACGCAGCTCGCAGCTTCTGAGGCAGCGTGTTTCTCATCCGGTGGGTCGTGACATGTTTGACAGGACTGCGGATAAACAGTAGCGGCCTTAAAATTTTGATGTGTCACAAAGATGTCATCTAAGGTATTATCCGACTCTGAAATGTGCCTTTAAATAACTTACCACCGCCACATGTCATCAAATCATTCAGTGAGGGCAGAAATCAAGGTAGGATTAATTATCATGAAAAGAAAACAGCCATTAAATCACCCTTAAGCCAAGCCTTATGCAAGAAATTGAACACTAAAATCAACACTCCCTTGAAATCCCATGAAATGCAAAAAAGGTTGCTTACTATTTACCATTTACTGTACGTTTTCTGCTGTTATCCCACTTTTTTCCCTAAAAGCCAGAATTCAAATACTATATTTGAATAAACCTTATTTGTAAAGGACGGTTGTGATGAACACTGACACATGCATAGCAGCAGGAGGCAAGTGTCAAATCATCGGCTCCCTGTAGTCATGACTGGTGTAGACTGAGGTGAAGGAAACATTATCCAAACTCACTGAACTGAGGGTGAGGTAGGATAACCGGAGAGCAAACACTCAAACTGGATGTATTAAAGTGACCCTCAAGAATGTAGCTGACTGTCTGTTGCATGTCAGCTAAATGGCCAGCGGCCTGTGCATTTGAGCAACTCTGCTTTCATGACTGTTAAAAATCTGAGACAGGAACAGAAAAATGAGATGCCATATGTGAGAAGGAAACAAACAGTAAACAAGTCTGTTCCACATCTCTTGGTGTTGTTGAAACCCTTTTTTTTTTTTAAAATGAATTTCTAATAAAAAATACTGCTTGGGTTTAAGCCAGAGGTTTGGGTTTTGGGTTTGGGCCAAAGGTCACAGATTACCACTGATACAAATGCAGAGCCACTCTCAGAATATTCAGAATAGATGATTTCAGTGGGTTAAACTAAGACTTGAAACTTTCTTTCCATCATCATGAAGAATAATATATCATACTGACTCTGTCATAGACCATTAAAAGATTTTTTTCACTTTTTGATGCATGGTCCTGTGTGTTGAAGCATGTACCAATAAGCTAGGTTTCAGAATTACATTTAATGAGTGATTGCATTTTTAACCTTTTTCAGAGAGTCATGCAGCTGTGTGGGATTATAAGTACTGATACATTTACCATTTGCTTGTCTTCCCTTGTTTACAGACCTGGGCGGAAGAGAGATTTCTCCCCGCTGCCCTGGAGTCAGTACTTTCAAACAATGGAAGACGTTGAGGTGGAAAATGAAAACGGCAAAGACATATCCTTACTTGTTGCTTCTGCTCAGTTTGTCAGCAGGAAATTCAACATTGATGATCGATAATGTGCTGTGACAGTCGCCTGAAGGTTATAAAATCCCGCTTGTGATTGAAAGGTCATTGCTTCTGCACTCGCAGGAAAACCTTGACAAGGAAAGTGAATGAGGAAGACTCTCTTAGCACAACAACTTCCATCTAGGTGCCTTTGAGCAAGGCATCTCTGATTGTTCAAGTACAGCTGCTCAATTTCTAACAGTAGAAGACTGTGATTGCACTGAACTGTTCCCACGTGAATCTGAATCAGGGAGCTGCTGACAAAGAATTTGTGCTCAGCAACTCTTCTCTGGATATTTAGAAGTTTAATAAAGTAATGCTATCAGTATGTACATCCTTTAAGTATATGAATGCACTATAGTCTATAAAGTGTTTACCATAGCATTATCATCTGAATACAAGTGAGTTATAACAGTGTTAGACACTTCTCTATATGTGTGCTTCATCACAGTGTACAGAAAAAAATGTTTTCTACAAATCATGTGTCTTATTAATTGAGCAGCATCTGATCAACAAAATCAAGTTGTATTATTGCCAAAAATTTAACTTAAACTATGACTCTTTACACGTAAGCTGCAAATTTACACACGCACAGCACCCATAATCCCTTGTTTGTATTCAGAAAGACTACCGCATGCTAGTACATCATCACAAGTGCTGTTCTGTGGGTCTGTGCAGAATCTCGGCTTCTTTCACAGCCCTTTTACTTGCCTCTGTTTCCTTGACCTGCCCGCACATTTTCAGAATCTACTGCAGTGGTTCCCATGGTCCTGTGCTGCTCCTGCTTCATGGAGGAGGCCACTCTGCTCTCTCCTGGGCTGTGTTCACTGTGAGCCTAATGACTTTTTCTATGTCAGTTATACTGCATTTAACACAATAGAAAATCTATATGAATCTGCGTTGCTTCCATTTCATAGAGTGTTGGATTTATAAGAATTGAGGTTACTGATTTCATGTATGTGTGCCTGCAGGCTGTGATATGCAGCAGGATCAACTGCAGGGTCGTGGCCATGGACCTCCGAGCTCACGGTAAATATTAGAGGTGGTCAGAAAACACTACATGAAAACTCCTGCACAAGTGATGATATCTTCCTCAAATAAGACTGTAGTCAAATAGAAGCACCGGCTGTGCATCAGCAGCGTCGCTTGTTGTTAGAGATCCTTTTGATGTAAGTCGCTCAACATGTTTAATTGAGTGCGTTTATTTTGAGTTTATATAAAATATTCAAGGGGATGCCTCCATGAGTGGGGACATCCTCAGATACACATCCATGAAATTATCAGGCCAACATAATAAAGCTTAGATGGTTATTTGCATTGTGTCCCTTCAGAATTTGCACATTGTAAGTCAGATTTGGGGATTTTTCAGGTCCCATCTAAGTTCCATTTGGCAAAATCTGTGCCAGTGTACTACAGGAAAATGCAGAGCTTTAAGGATCATTCTCAATTCCTTTATGTCCCCAAGTTAAAGCAGTCAGCTTTGAATAATACCAGTGGTGTTGTGATGTATATACATTCAACTTAATGGAAAAGCCATGGCAGTGGTCAGATGTATTGCAGTGCAATACTGGGGAAAAGTTAATCAGTGTTTCCAATTAAAATATGTTAAAATTTACATTCTAATACATACCACTTAAAATTGCTCAATATGACTTCTGCTTTAGTCTAATTCAATGAGCTTCAGAGGCCATTCTCTATTCTAAAGAAGAGTTTGGTTTGTTGAAAGCATTGATCATTTAAGATTGTCTGTTGACATCAAAGTAGGAAAAGTGCTGGTAAAACACATTTTCTTTTCAAAACTGACTTGAGTAATGGCTTCAATAGGTCCCAGACATGACAAGGAGCACAAATTCTTGCTGGAGGATTTTCCCTGCCCACGCACGATAAACTGTCCCCATAGAGCTGTATCATCTGGCAGGTTATTCTTTGCACATTTGTGGCCTTAGATGGAACAAATTGTCAATGTTTTCTCTCTCTCTCTCTCTCTCTGTCTCTGTCTCTCTCTCTCTCTCTCATATCACCTGCAGGAGACACCAAAGTGAAAAATCCTGAAGATCTCTCCGCAGACACAATGGCCAAGTAAGCTGTCTGGTCAGAGATCCAGACACTTGGCTCTGTGATCAGCACTTTACACACTTTGAACAGCTTTTTGTCAGCCTTGCACTGTAGAAATAGACGGAAAACCAAGGGAGGACGGTGGTGGACTAGGAGGAGTCAGGCAGCCTCCCACTGTTTGATGTATAGAGAAAATGAGATGTACACTAAAGTCAGTTTCCTCATTTATTGTCAGTCAGCATCTCCAGGTTTTCAATCAGTATACACTCATAAATTAGATGTCATTCCCCTGGTTTCTGGCTTTGATACAGAGCTGCTGGACTGACACAAATCATAGAGATGAAGTGCAAACTTAAATTTAGTTGTCCTGCCTTGTAAGAAAGTTAATCCTGCCTTGTCCTTTCTTCCACATAAGGGATATTGGCAAAGTGGTGGAGGCCCTCTATGGAGACAACCCGCCTCCAATCATGATTATCGGACACAGCATGGGCGGAGCTATAGCAGTCCACACAGCCGCAGCCAATCACATACCCTCCCTACTTGGCCTTTGCGTCATTGACGTTGTAGAGGGTAAGTGCTTGTGATTGATTAGAATTGGTCATTTGTAAGATGCTGAGTGAAGCTGGTAGTCAAAAATTGGGCTCTATTTCTGTCTCTAACTTTGGGGGGTTGAATGATTAAATTATTGATATAAGTGTTTGAATTTTAATTATAAAAACTTAAACTTAAAGCCACATTTCAATTTAAGTAATCGCAAAGGATTAAATTAGTATTGTATCATTGTGCTAGTGCGTACATTACTCATAATTCTTTCTGTTGTTGTGTTCAGGCACAGCGATGGATGCTCTGAACAGTATGCAAAATTTCCTCAGGAGTCGGCCAAAGACTTTTAAATCTCTGGAGAATGCCATTGAATGGAGGTAAAAACATCGTCAAACAATTGGTAATACCACTCCTCCTTGAATAAATATGATTGGGAAAAATTATTTGATCCTGCAGTATGATTAACGTTGTCCTAAAAATGATCTCCTAAAACCTTCAGGAGCCCTGATGAGCGCATTTTTAAAATTTTGGATACATTTTGACTTGCATGTGTGTGACAGTTGTCCAGCATGTTGGATTAGAAAGATTCCTCTGCAGTTCCCTTATTTGAAATTAACCCCGAGTTTCAGCATGGAGGAAAACTTTATACAATGTTTTCTTTCCCCTTCAGTGTGAAGAGCGGCCAGATCCGAAACATTGAGTCAGCGCGGGTGTCGATGGGAGGTCAGGTGAAGAAGTGCGTCCTCTCTGTTTCTAGTCTGTACATTAGATGCTGTGTCGCTGTGCAGGCGGTCTGTACTTAACCTTCTGTCCTCTGTCCCGATGTTCTCAGATGGGAGGAACCCATCAGCAGTCCAGGTGTCTCTCACAGCATCGGTGAAGGCATCATAGAAGAGGAAGAGGAGGAAGAAGCGGAAGAAGAATCCAACAATAAAAGAATGAAGGAAGATGACCAAGAGGTTATGCATATTCTCTGTCTCTCTCTCTGTCTCTCTCTCTGTCTCTCTCTCTCTCTCTCCCCCTCTTTCTCATATAAAGTGTGTGTGTTTGGAGGGGTGTTGAAAAGAACATTTAAAGGTTGACATGCTTCTTCCACACAGATAAAGAAAGAGAGCGTCTTTACCTGGAGGGTGGAGTTGTCGAAGACGGAAAAATACTGGGAGGGCTGGTTCAGGGGCCTGTCTGCGCTCTTTCTCACCTGTCCTGTACCAAAACTGCTGCTGCTCGCAGGTCAGACCTTTCAAATGACCACAGTTTCTTACATCTGCATTATCATTTAGGATTTATAAACAAATTATTTCTATCTTTCAAATGCCAAACAAGAATAGGCTGCTTTGATGGGGTCCAAAAAATGACATGGTCACAAATTGGACTACGTTTGTTTAGACAAGCATGAAGAGCTGGAAACTTTGCAAGTGTGTGTGTTAATTTATTAGATTCTCAAAGTGGAGGATTTTATGGCTGCCCTGCTCCAACTGAAAAATCTGACATTTGAAAAGCTTTTTTCTCCAGCTGTTATTTCACTGACTGCACCTTTACGCCGCTGACTTGTCCAATTAATTTCTCCCTCTGTAGGAGTGGACAGGCTTGACAAAGACCTTACAATCGGACAGATGCAAGGTGAGCACCATAGATTAAGTTGCTCTTCTCCCCCTTTTTCTTGTTTATAGCTGATGTCATATACTGTAAGCAATACTGCATAGTTCTTAGCGTCCATGTCCATAATCTCTAAATGATCCATAATCTTTCTGTCTGCAGGAAAGTTTCAGATGCAGGTCCTCCCTCAGTGCGGTCATGCTGTCCATGAGGACGCTCCGGAAAAAGTGAGTGTTTCTCACCGGAACATAAACCCCGGCTGTGTGTCTTTTACCAAGATATTGTTAGAATTACTGTGAGGAACATGTAATATGATCAAATGCAGATGTTTTTCAAACCAAAAATTTAAGATTATAAATTATTGTTGGATTATATTGTTGCAAACAATAGGGAAGTGTCATTGCTCTCTTTGCACTGACCTGAACACATGGCATTTTATTGGTCAGATGTAGGACAACATGGTCTTTTGTGTTTCAGGATATCAGTTAGAAGACTCGCACTGAGAGTTTTCTCAGTGCTGATTTTTATGCATTTAGCAGGCACTAAGTGTGTATTCAGTTTGTTTAACTCAAACTTCACTCATCTGTCACCAGGTAGCAGACGCTCTAGCAACATTTATGGTTCGGCACAAATTCACTGAATTCAAGGAGGGATACCTGTGGTAAGAGACTCTCCTCTGAAATAGTTTACAGATTTATTGAGAGATATTCAGTGGTTCATTAATCAGATAATCAGATGCCCCAATTATTTCATTAGGCGTAGTGCTAACTCTGAGTCTGTAATATCACAATGGGATAGTTAGTGTGCATTGTCAGAGCGAAGGTGTAACGTTGAATTGAGGAACTTGGAAAAAGTAAAAAAAAAAAGTCGTGGGTTATAAAATACCCACTGGACTATTTGGAAACTAAAATGCTTTTCACATGCCACTCATGTAGATTATTTACATCATTGTTCATGTCACTTAAAATAAATATAATACCACCAAAACCAAAAAAATTCTCCACTTTATCTACAGCGATTTTTCCCTCTTGCTTCATTCCCTTTGACAAATGTTTCGAATGGTAAACTGGGAAATAACGCGATAAAAGCAGTAAGGAGAGAAATATATGAGTTGCAGTCAGTACAAGATGCAAGATCTGAACAGAGTAGTTTACAGGCCTGTAGATGGTTATTAATGAATATTAAGATTTTGCACAGGGCAGGATATAGAGCATTACATCATTTGCAATCTGAGAATATTTAAGCAGTTTTGTTATAGAAATCAAGGGAATGATTATAATAGCAGAAATACAAACTGTACAGTATTGTGCCTGATATTTCTGTTTGATATTTTTTCTTACAGCTAATTTCCAGTTTCCAGCCTAGTTATAGCCAGCAGCCATAGAGGAAATGTGTCAAGACTTATCATCTTACAATTTAACAGCAAATTGGGGAAAATATAACAAGCAGCTTTTATATTATTATTATTATTATTATTATTATTATTATTATTATATTTTTATTTTCTTTTTTATTATGTCTTTGTCATAATGTAGTTATTATGCCTTCCAGCTTTGCCTTATTTTTATTATAATTAAAGCACTGGGATTTGGTTGCTCTTTCCAAGATTTTTTTTTTTTTTTTTTTTTTTTCTTTTAATTGTGT